>OZ023140.1:2245630-2256599 GCA_963675895.2 Styela plicata | reverse complement strand
TTATTAAAGATATATAATTTTTTTATATTGAAATTTCCCAAGGCGAACTAGGAAGCAGCATCTAACAGGGACTGGTTGATTGCCACTTAGACAACAAAGACTGCGTTAAAAATGCTAGTACTTTAAGTGGAAATCACCCAAAACAGTAAAGACACAGTATAGTTGGGTGCAGAGAGTAGTATCGATGCTGTGTGATAGTATAACCCATCTGCCCCATCTTTGGATTCTTTCAGTAGCTTTTTGCAGTATATAAGGGGTGCCCGTTAGTTCAATCGGTAAAGCGTTGGAGTACGCTTCGAGCTATACATCTCTGATTGTCATGATGCAGGTTCAAGTCCTGTGAGGGATGATGATTACATGCGAGAGGTCTGCTGGACGCCTCGCTGGTGCATGGTGGTCCACATAAGCAACGCTTATGACTTCCTCCACCAACCAGGTCCACAGGAAAAATGAGGAATGCAATAATCAAAAACCCTCACCCCGATTCGGAACTGGTATCTGCACAGGAGGTCATGGTTCACCATATTGTTAAACTGTATCCTCGGCTTCCCTCTCCCGCAGGATAAAAATGATATCTTATCCTATATTATTTGTCAATTATAAGCCACAGATGAACAGAGCTTTGGTGAACGATCTATCACTAATTCACACTTAAATATTGTTAGAAACAAAATTTTTCTAATTTGGTTGGTAATCTAAGACTCGCCTTCAGGCCTTGAATTACAAAAAAAAAAACTATAGGATTCAAATTACAAAAAACTACTAAAGCAGTAGTTAAATACCTCTGAATACATTGCAATGCTGTCCTCCCCGTTCCCAACTCTTTAGCGACCTCTATCCATTTAAGTTCTTTATATTTTTTGACCAATTTTTTGAGTTTTTGATCTTCTGGTCCTTTCCATGGGTCATGACTAATGTGCGGATGTAAATGGTTCTTCCAATAGAGGGCAGTCTCGATCGAACTTCGTTCACCCCCCACATCCACATTCGTGATCGTGTCCCAGTCATGCTCTCTTGTCCGTTCTCCGTACAAAGCGAACGGCTTTGTGTCTTTAGCATTTGAAATCTTTTGCTTGACTTCTTTCATTTTTCGTTTCGTGTTTTCGAAGTCTTCATTCTTTGCGTATTTTTCTTCCAAATATTCAAGTTGTGACAGGAGAGGTTCTGTGATTTTACGAAGAGCGACTCGTTCTACGCCAGCCTTCAAACCTGCAAATGAAAAGAGCAATTTGGTAAAATAGAGAAGAGTTTTTGAAATGTAATTCGCCACTCTGACGTCCCAAAAATGTCTTTCATGAAAAGGAAATTTATCAAGATAATATATACGTTTACTCAGGGTAGAAAATTTTGTTTTTCTGCGGGTGTCTGAAATATTCATGCCATTTTCTGTCGATGAATAAAAAAGCCTCAAAACCATCAACACTGCTATTTCATAGGAGTATTGATGATTTTCAGTCTTTCTTTCCATACGGTTTTGTTGCTACCAGACGCTCAAAAAAACATTTTAACCTTCTAGTCATAGATATATCACAAAACACCAAGCATTAGCTTGTTTTCTTGGGCAAAATACTTTCGCTTTGGGTGTCTGAGTAGCAGAGTAGTCAGCATTTTGACAGTCTTTGATCCCTGATCAAGAATTTGTTCAAGTTTCCAAATGATACCTGGTTGGATCAACCGGCATAAACGAAAATATGTTGAGCTGGGTATCTCTGACCATCCTGACGTAAATTCCATATCCTGTGGAGAATGATTATATGCGAGAGGGCCGCTGGAAATTTTACCAGGCCATTGCAGTTCATGAAACCATTGGTTACGGCTTCCCCCACCAATCATGACCATGAAAAAAAAATTACCTAGTTGCTCATACTTGACAAAATGAATTGAAAAAAAATGAAGGAAATTTTAGTATTATTTATTGACAAATCATATAGAATAAGTTCATTTTTATTTATTGTAATTAACTTTGAGCATGGCCGGAAGCAGTACCAAATGGAACAAACTAACGACCAGTTAATAGCAAAGAGCTACTAAAAGACATAGTACTAGCAACTGCACTCTGAACAGAAAATATCCAAAACTGAACTGAAATGCCACGATAAAGTGCAGTGAGTGGTATTTTTCCTGGAACCATCTACCGCTTCTCTGTTTTCTTTTAGTCGCCTCTTACAACATGCAGGAAATACGTTAGAACTATTCTAAAGCACATATCTTATGGGCTTGAAAAAAGTAACAGTATATGAATGGGGACATGTTGTTTGTCTCCAGAAATGGTACTGGCAGTGGCATATTTAGAACCTTGAAAAGGAAGATAAAATTTTAAAATCAAATACTAACGTCATAATGTCATATATAACCATAACACATAACTAAAAAAAAGTCGATATGAAATTTCAAGCCCTAAAATGAGCTTAAATAAATGTAATGGGCGCCACGTCGCAGGCAAAAAAGTTATCGTCAAAAACAGCGTATTTGGTATATTACCATAACACATAACAAAAAAAAGATGATAGGGAATTTCGAGGCCTAAAATGGGCTTAAAAGAAATGTAGGATTGTACTAACATAGGGGGTGCAAAAATCTTGGGATTTCATGCATTTTGAAGCAGACCTTAAAAGGACGTATAAAGATTTTTTTGGTTGGTAAGGGAGGCCATAGCAACCTCTCTACATATGCTACTATAGTAAATCCTGCTTTGTAGGGGCGGTATGTAGAGTCCCTGCCTAATTCCTGCGTCGTCTTTGGGATATTTTCAGCTTAGACTGCAGTTGCTGGTGCTGCATCTTCTAGTAGCTCTTTGCTATTAAGTGGCTTTAAGTTGGTTCCTTTTAGGTACTGCATCATGTCTTCCTCAGAGTGAATTTCAACTCTAAAAAAATTAAAGAAAAAGAAGATCCATGTAAACATACGTTTTTCTTCCTCTTTTCCCCACTTCCTAGCAGGCATTGGATTCTCTATGTAATCAGGACCAACTTCCTCTTGGATCCGAAGTACATCGGGATGAAGATTCATTGGCACAACCACTGTGTTACTATTCACTGCCTAAAAAGCATTTTTTAAAACTGTTATCAGGGTAAAGGTCATCAGGATCATGTAAGCCTGGTGATCATAGTGTTGGCTTCGCAGTTGAAGATCTCAGGTTAGAGCCCCAGCGAGTCCAGCTCATAAATCTATGCCCGCTACTCAACCGAGGGTGTAATAACTTGGGTAGTTTTAGCCGGACAGGAAAGATCATAGCTTTCCAACAACTCTAACCCTGTCTGTCTATGAATGGCCACTGGTAGAGGGACTTGGTTAGTGTGACCCACTCGAAGAAGTGGCTAAAAAAATTAAAAAGTGTAAAAATGAATGAAATTTAATCAGAATTATGAAATAGATAAAATTTTGTACTCCTTAAGGTGCCAAGGTATGATTTACTTTGGAGAATCGGAAATTTTACAAAATTTAACAATATGATCAACACCACTACCATACAAGAGACGGTATGACAACTTTTGTGAAATGCCCAAATTCGATCAATTTTCAATCTCTATTCAAGTTGAAAAATCTGGACTATTCCCAAAAGTTTAGATCATTTATAGCATGTCCACCACACAACCCAGGGTGTCTTGTTCAACCTGGCTTTGAGTGAATTTTGATAAATCTACATTTTGTAGAAGCCCTTTTTAGGCATTAAAGGTTTTAAAAATGTATTCTGATCGATATCGCTTACCACATTAATCTTGAAATATTGTCCCGTCGCAAGTCCAAGATCAGCTCGAGCAGGCGTTTTACCGCTGTCATAATAAACATCATTGAGTTCAGCTTCCAGTGCGGCCTGTCAAATGAGTAGGAAATTAAAGAAGCATTTCACAAAAGCGATGTGGAATGGATAGACAGTTCAATGTACCACACTAGGCCACAGTAGCATCATGAAACTGACGATAGCTGCCGATAACATCTAGCTAACATTCTCATCAGAAATGTTAATTTGTCGAACATGAGCCACGGATGGACATTTTAATCTTCTAATCCATAACCTATTGAAATATTACCCACTGATTTTTTCCAGATGGAACCCTGGATGGATTTACTTCAGATGTCTGAGTAGCAGAGTAGCTAACATTCTCATCAGAAATGTTAATTCGTCGAACATGAGCCACGGATGGACCGCGCCTCGGCGGCGCCATCCATCAGTGTCCCATCCTCAACGAAACATAATTGGTCTCTGACTAAGCTTCGCCAAATCTGTTTCTACTTTACCTGTTTGCATTTATTGTGATTCAATAATTCATCGATCAAATGTAACTGCTGCAGAATGACTTCTTGATACGCGATGTTCAGTTTCAATAAATTAGTTGGATTGGCTTCAAGATTGGCAGACAAATCAATGAGTTCTTCCTGTTGAACAAGAGAGTCATCTTTATTCCGATCACAGTTGAAAGAAGAACTTGGAAGAAATAACTTATATGCTAATTGCATTGATTATCGGTGCCCGGTTAGCTCAATCGGTAAAGCATTGGAAGTAAGCTCAAGAGAAGTCATGGTTCAACATACAGTTTAGCCGTATTCTTGACTTTCTCTCTCTCGAAATATAACAAATGAAATCCTATGGAAGGGGTAGGACTTACAGACATAAAAATCGAGCCAACATTGAATGATGATTTTATTTGCACTTAAAGCAGGGAGAATGAAAGATCGCTCTGAAGTCATGCAAAAATTGGTGTTTTTTTCACAATTTCATCAATTTTTTTGTCCCACTTGCTGCCAGTTTATTTTATTTCTGTTACATATTCATACCTGAGGTTCAGTCTGTTCCAGTTCCAATTCGCTTTCATCTTCAGAGTCGACGGCAACAAGCGGAGATACTTCAACAGCTTCGGGTATTTTACTCGTTGACGGGTATCGGCATCATTGTTGTTTGTGGTTGTGCTTGAATGATTATTCAATCCAGAGGTCGAAGGTTGATTTGGGTCATCAAACGCAGATAATAAATATGCGGTTTCATCTTCGAAATCATCGTCTGTAAAGGGATATAAAAATATGTTGAGAATAGAACATAAAATACCCAAAAACACATTGCACCTATTTTTATGTGTTTGTTTTATTTCACAATATATGCCACTGTGTACTGTATTCTAAACAGAATAGCACATGAGGACTGGCAGAATGCCGGCTACTCTGATAGCCAAAGAAAATGGATTCCATCAAAGAAAATTTAGCAAATGGGCAATATTTATGATGTATATCTCTTGCTAAAAGAAGAAAACCTCTCTTTTTGATTGCTTTGTGGCAATAAAATCGTAGAAAAGATTTGAAATGATGGTTTCTGATGGTTTTTTGTCCGTCCTAAAAAATGATATGAACATTTTGGACAACCGAAGAATACTATATTCTGTCACACTGAATGCATTCGGGCATTATCTGAATGTTCAAAAAAAAATCGTATCCTCCAAAAATTTTTTCTGGATCCCTCAGTGCTCAGCCCTATTGATGAGCACACTGATGACGGACTTACCAGGAGCAAGGTACCAAACCTGCGATTTTCAAGCTACGATGCCAAGC
Organism: Styela plicata; assembly: GCA_963675895.2. Classification (NCBI taxonomy): domain Eukaryota; kingdom Metazoa; phylum Chordata; class Ascidiacea; order Stolidobranchia; family Styelidae; genus Styela; species Styela plicata. The sequence continues at coordinate 2,251,058 of OZ023140.1, read as the reverse complement.
GTAAACCACTAGTCTATCAAGATTGACAAAATTATGAAACCCTCATCAGGGATTTCCAAAACGAATCAAATATTCGAATACATTCGAAAATGTGAGCGCGATGGCCTAGTGGTCGAACATGTTGACATCACAGGTTGAAGATCTCGGGTTCGAGCCCCGGCTGGCTTATCCATGCCCACCACTCAACCCAGGTGTAATAACTTAGGCTAAGGTAGGCTAAGCTGAACAGGCAAAGATCATATCTTTCCAGTAATTGTAACCATGTCCGTCTATAAGTGGCCGAAGTTACAGGGCCTTGGTCAGGGTGATCCACTCTAAGAAGCGGCTATAAAAAAATATCAAAATATTCGACATACAGTATAGTGAAATTCTTGATTTTAGATATATTTCAGAATAGTCGGATATGAAAATTCGCTGTTTTTATTGTATAAATCTGTATAAATTAGACAGAAAAGTCAATGCTTGCTCTCCGAATCGCTATGCTTAATGGAATAAAAAAATAATCTAGATTTTGTAAATAATAATTTCTCTTAATTTTAATGCGATTTTTCATCAAAAACATAGGTGAATTTAGAATGTATTAAATATTTCATATTCTGAATATTTTTTCAAAATGTATTCGAAATAGTGAAATAGTCGGTTTTGGCCATCCCTTAACCTCACCCTCTTCTTCTTCCTCATCGTCTCCCCAGTTCAAGTTGAGTGGAACGGAATGAAGTTGAAGTTTCAATATATCCTGCTCAATGGATGCTTGCTCGGCTTCTAAAGTCGTTACGTCCATAATCTCAGCTCAGTCTGACCAGAGCAGAGCGACAAATGTTCAATTTTCACAGTGATTAAAGCAATTGTGACAGAATTAATAAATATGTTATTTCTTCCATCTGAAGTAGGTAAAAAAATAGTTGTGAAGGTACTCTACAATGAAGTCGTGGGGGCGATGGCCTAGTGGTTATCACACTAACTTCGCAGGTTGGATATCATTTTTATTCTGCGGGAGAGGAAAGCTGAGAATATAGCTTAAGCTTAATCATATGGCAAACCACGACCTCAAGTGCAGATACTAGTTCCAAATCAGGGTGAAGGTTTTTGGGTTATCGTAGTCCTTATTTCTCCTGTGCTTGGACCTGGTGGGTGGCGGAAGCCGTAAGCAGCGCTTACATGAACTACCGTGCACCGACGAAGCGTCCATCAGACCTCTCGCATATAATCATCATCCCTCACGAGATTTGAACCTGCGCCATGACGATCAGAGATGTGTAGCTCGGAGCGTATTCCCATCACTTATCCAATAGAGCTAACTGTGCACCCCAAAGATCTTGGGTTCGAGGTAATCCATGCCCACCATTCAATCCAGGGAGTAATAACTTGGGTAGGCAAGGCCTAACTGAAAAGACCATATCTTCTGTCTTACTAGCAAATCTAACACTATCTTAAGTGGCCACTGTACAGGCCTTGGTCTGTTGGTCCAGGTGATCCACTCCAAGAATTGGCCATGAAATAAATAGGGATGTCAGGTACTATACAGTATAGATTATTGGTGAAAATATTTCATTTCTCAGTTTTTGATTTCGTTTTTCGAGCATTGCATTCTTAAAATTGATTTATTTTGGAGTGAAATTATGAATAATGACATAAATTATACCTTTGATGCAAATTGCGGTCAAATTTTGTTTCATCTGAAATATTGAAGCATTATTCGATTTATTTAAGACAGTAAGAAATTTCTAATACCGTTTAAACGAAACTAAATAGACAACCAGGAACTAGACGGGAACATAAATCATCAATTTCCATGATACAATGCGTATATTCAACTACCTCACAATAAAACAGAATGATAATATTGGATCAAAAGCAAAACGATTAAAAAGGGGTAGTTGTGAATAAATCTAGCTATCGTAACAGGCTAATGGCTAGCTTAACCCCAGAAGCAAGACAAGCAGTCAACTTGGCTAACCATTTTTTGTACTGTTATAAAAATTTTTATGTCCGAAGTACTCTTGTGGTGTCTCTATTTTCTTTTATCGCTATGGAAGTAACAACTAAGCAGTAAAAGCCCTTTCAGGTTTAATGACAAAGAGCAACTACAAAAAGTAGGGGCCACTCGCTCTTGGAGGTAGGGTACATGGTCGACGAAGTCGTGGAAGAACCTTTTTGCTGTCGTCTCACTACTAACTTTACTTTTGGTTGGATTAGACAATGCATATTCACACTGCAGCATTCAGCATTACGAGGATACAGAATTGGAACCGTTTGTTTATTTGATGAAGCTTTTTTGAGAATTTTGGAAAAAAACCACAGCAAATTTTTTAATGAAATTGGACGGTGGTCAGATCGCAAAAAATTTTATGAAGTAGTCTGTTGGACGCCTCGCTGGTTCACGTGAGCGCTCCTTATGGCTTCCTCCACCAACCAGGTCCATGCACAGGAAATATGAGAAATACGATAATCCAAAAACCTTCACCCCGATTCGAACTGGTATCTGCAGGAGAGGTCGTGGTTCATCACACTGCATACTGCATATGTTTGAGCTGTATTCTCGCCTTTCCTCTCCCGCAGGATAAAAATTAACTTATATCCCATCCTATCTAGTTTCACATTTGCTCTGCAGATAGCACTTGCCCGTTCTGTGTTAAAGTATTCAGTATTTCAGATGTCCAACTGTCTTGTTTTGCATTATTTGATTTTCAGCAAATTGAAAGACTCGAATCGTGTTTTCGTTTTGTAATACTTCTACGATTAGAGCGTAAATGCCTAACAGCAGCTATACTGCATCAATATTGCTATGATTAGTCCATGCAATGCCTGCTAATCTTTGACATTCACAATGTTTGTTTCTTTTACAGTTTACCCATGCTGCACAGCAGTGCAGTGCATACATTCTGCACATTGTATGTATGCTGCGTGTTAGTGAGCAATTTAGTCCTGAATTTTTTTTAAAGTTTATTTAAGGTTTAAATCCCTATCCAGCCTTCTTCATTCCTGCTTTGATTATGGTACATCGATAATTGCATAAAGTGAAATAATTTTTAATTGATACAGGATACTACCCGGTAGTATTAATTTAAAAAAGTATTAGTTTAAAACTATTACCGTACCACTGCCTATGGCACTGAGTCTTTTTGTGCAATATTAAAAAAATGAACAATAAACTGGAGCTAACATAGGTACTCTGTACTGCATACGAACATTTGTACGGTAAAAGTTCAGTCACCACAACTGGTAGAATAATTTTTCATACTTGCAACTACCATAAACATTAGATTTCCCTAAATGTATAGTTATATAAAGAAAATAAGGCCTCGCTCCGCGGTTTGCTAATGATCTCCGAACCGAGATTTTGCTCCCGAATCTCACCCTGGAAAAGAACGCGATAATCTAAAATGTCTGACCGGCGAAGCATTTCCGTCTGAACGCATGTTGTACGCGGTACCCCTACGTCACCACCGTTTTAGCGCGAAATTGATTTTACGTCATTTCTGAAGATGACATAGAAATAGTTTATTTCAACATCTCTGTCGACACAAAAGGCTATACAAATAAAAATCGTCACAATAGTGGAATAAAAATTGAATATTGCTGGTGAATTATTAAAGTTCTTGATATTACGATGAGCCTTTTGTGTTCATCGCGACTAAAGAATTCTTTTGTTGTAATTGTTTTGGTTTGTTGACGACGCGGCTGATTCTATTGCATTGTTCTATTGAAGGCTTGCCTGTTGCATAAGCGTAGTCGATGAAGAATATTGTAGTAGTTGAGCAGTAGCATTTCAAAATTATTGATCGCGTTCGGAAAGTGTTGATGTTCTGCGAGTGATAGGCGCCTGATAATTCCATGGTATTTACAGGATGCTATACGCTTCACGTTTTTTTAAATATCGGTTCAGTTCCATATTGGGTGTTTTCTGCTTAGAGGGCAGCTGATGGAACTAGGCTTCCTTTCTGTATTGTAGTGAACTTGAATAAACAATAAAAATAGGATTTCATATTTTATTCTGCGGGAGAGGAAAGGCGAGAATACAGATTAATCATATGGCGAACCACTACACCAGTTTCGAATCAGAGTGGAAGTTTGACTTAATACATTACTAATACGTAAAAACCATAAAAAAAATAAAAAAATAAATTAAAACAAAAGAGGGGTAAAAGGAAATAAATTTCCAAAAAAAAAAACACATTGCTGAAAGGAGGAGGATCGCCCTTCATGATAAACAATGGTGCCAAATTTCTTGAGTTGAATAATTTTGGACGCTGGAGATTGATGTTAAAATCTATTTTGACCAGATTTGGAATGTTTTATTAACATGGATATTACTGATTGAAAGCTATGGCCAAATCTTTTTTTACTTCAAAGTTTATAAAATTATATCCTGTATACATATGGAATCGTATTGTAACGCTAAATTTGCTTCTAAGGACATCGCATTGTCCCCGTTTATTCAGCAGAAACGTGTATTCAAGTCGCGCTTGATTGAGGTAAGTAAACGCGTGTTACTTTCTTCTGATGTTTCCTTGAAACTTATTCCGTGGCACGTTCTTGAACTTTCTTTTAAGTTTTGTTTGCTTTTCTGATAACTCTGTAATTTATCTTTATTTGTATCGCCTTTTGTGTCGACAGTGGTGTCGAAATAAACTATGTCTATTGCCCTTTTTTGACGCAAAAAAGTTTTTCCGCATGATGGTGGCAAAAATTTACTAACGTTTTTCTGGTGGCGCGTGATGCTGAATGGTAACGTATTGTATGAACAATAAGGATAATTTTTATTTATCTACATAAATCGTCACAAATATAGTGGAATAAAAATTGAATATTGCTGGTGAATTCTTAAAGTTCTTGATATTGCGATGGGCCTTTTGTTTTAGCGCGACTGAAGAATTCTTTTGTTGGTAATTGTTTTGGTTTGTTGACGACGCGACTGATTTTATTGTATTACACGCCAGAGAATGTCTCTATTGTAGGCTTGCCTGTACGTGATAATGTATTCGGTAAAGTATATTGTAAGTAGTTGAGCAGTAGCATTTCAAAATATTGATCGCGTTCGAAAAGTGTTGATGTCCTGCTATTGATAGGCGCCCAATAAATCCATGGTATTTACAGGATGCTATTCGCTTCACGTTTTTTTTTTAATATCAGTTCAGTTCCTTCTGGGGTTTTTCCGCTTAGAAGCTGCTGGTACTAGGCCTCTGTTCGTGTTTTTTGCCGTAAAAGTGACCGTTGGTTGCCTCCTATTAGACGGCTGTCGGTATTGTAGCGAACTTGGATAAATATTAAAAATAGGATTTCATATTTTTTTGTCCAGCGGAGAGAAAGACGAGAGTACAGATTAATACATGAGGCAAATCGCGACCTCTCGTGCAGACACCAGCTTCGAATAAGGGTGAAAGTTGGACTTATTACATTACTCATTTTTCTTGTGCTTGGACCTGGT
>OZ023140.1:2021285-2245530 GCA_963675895.2 Styela plicata | reverse complement strand
GTTAGTAGGTTCCTTTCAGGCACTGCTTCCGGTCTTGCTCACAGAGTGAATTTTAATTAAAAAAAGACATTCTCTTATCAACTTATAATTTATGTGAAAATTCACACTTATTTATGAGAAAAAATAAAAATTAATATTTTATTGTTTTCGGATTGTTGCAGAAATCGAATTGAATATTCCGGAAAGCCCTTGCTCATACCCAAGGCTGCTAGGCAAGGGAGAACCTTTGTAGTGGCTTTGTATGTGTTGAGTGTTGCAGCTACCTACGAAATGCCTTGTTGAAAGGCATGCTCGGTTGTGAAACAGCCCAAGAGTCGAACCATTGGCCTTTTGGACGATATGATCGCGTTTACATTCTATCCTATCCTGGTCAATGGTTCGCGCGGTGTGGTTTTATTTTATTTTTTATTTATTGAAATTCAGTCTTGGCAAGGCTGGAAGCAGTGCCTGAAAGGAACCAACTAATGGCAACCTAATAGCAAAAAGCTGCTAAAAGATGACATCCCAAACGGAACTGAACCGACATGATAAAGTGCAGTGAGTGATATCTTTCCTGGATGATGGCAAAACCATCTACCACTACTTTGTTACCATTTAGTCGCCTCGTACGACACGTAGGAACTACGTTAGGACTATTCTAAAGCCCGCACCTACAGGGCTTATGTATGTATGTTATATCCTCTCGAGATTAATACATCACCAATATATGATATTAAGATGACTCAGTTTTAGATGAGCTGTCCAAAATTTCCCATTTACCATATCCGTTCATTAATTATTCAAGTTCGATTTCTGCGTATGTTTGGTTGATGTACTGCCGTTTTCGTTTTGCACCTGAAGGCCGCGATATACGTAAGTGGTCTTAACGATGCGTTGCGTTTCAGGTAACAAAACAAAAACCACAGTACACGTTTGCTTTGCGTTAAATACATTCACATTCCTACGAATCACAAACGAACAAAACGTCACTCTCCGTCAGTTTGCAAAGCAATCCGTTAGGCTGCGTTAGTAAATATAAACAACACATGAGCAGTGTTGCGCTATCGTTAAACGTAAGGTTAAATCAAAACAACCTGGAAAAAACGCAACCTACGCAAACGCGTATTGTTACCTGAAGACAATTTGTACGTGTTTTGGCGCCGTTGAGTTTTCTTTTTTCGACGTTTATGTTTTTTTACAATTTGCCTGTTTTGTTATTATTTTCACGGCGCATTTTATTGATTTTCCGCTGCAAAATGGATCCGACATTTCTGTGCAAACGTTTTTTGTTTATATATTTTGATTTGTTTTCTGAAGTCACTGCCAACGTTTCAATTCTGTTCCAATAAAAAAAATCTTAATATGATGTATCTTGTTATCAGGGCTGGGAGGGAGAATTGGCCGGATATGGCAACATTGCGGAACCTTTTAAGGCTAGGAATGCTGTAAGAACAGATCGTTTTTACGGTAAAACCATTTTCTACCGATACTTGCTCTATGTAAGCCTTGGAGCAGAGCCAAAAAGAACCAACTGACGCCCAATGTGGGAAACACCCAAACATAACTGCCCCGCTATTATATTGAGTTCAGTAATTGCTATCTGGATTAAAATAAACACCCCACCCCCCTTTTTTTAGACTTCCATACGCCCGGTGAGAGATGTCATCTCATCCTGTACCAACGACTATCGATATATCATATTTCATTATCGCACCTCCAACATGGCGCTCACTGCGCCCAGTCGAAAATTGTTCTGTAAGCCATAGTCCACAGATGGACCGCGTTCGATGACGCATCTCACCAGTGACGCTGTTGCGTCGTTAATCAGAGTTCTGTTTCTGACAGGCGTGCTACCTCTCTGCACGCGTTCAATAATGTTCAGTTTAAGATGAGTTGTCCCAATCAGAAATTTTATTTTGCAAGCAGAAGCCACAGATTCCTCCGCAGCGCGATCCATCAGTGGCCCATGTTTAACAAAACGTTTTTTGACAGAAGTTTCCTACTGGTTACACTGTAACAAAAATACAGTAAAATCACTGTTCTTTGACTGTAATTTTGTTCTATGATATTGAGATAAAGCGACAAAATCGACGGTTTTGGCCAAGTATGGGCTGTTGATGGAATGGAATTCTGTTTAAGCTAATATTTGTAATTCGTAACTGTGAAGTTCCCAATTATCATGAAGGAAACAATGATAGTAAATATGGCATATTTGTTATTTTTATGAAATCAGCGATTCGATCCGATTCGAAAAAATTATCCGCATCAGATTCGAATTCCAAAGGATTCGATTTTTCTCAGCCCTAGCGGCGAGTAAACACGCTTGAACTCATAAAAAAGAAATTTTTTCATGGACAACTGAAAATTATTTCTTTTTTTAAGTAAGGCATGAACTTTAAGCATTCGTTTTTGATGGTACATCGTCACAGCCCAGTGGATAAAGGCAGTCCTGATAGACAGACACCTATAAGGCGAATCCGATGCCAAACAGGCTTTGATCTGATCCACTATTTTAATAGTTGATTCTATCCGAATTTCAACTCGATGAACTCAGTCCCAATAGCTTAAATATTTAACCTGTTTCTAATCTCTACTTCAACCAACGCCCGACCGAATCTAAGTTCTTTGACTTTGTTGATTGGTGTATGAAAGGAATCGTAAATTCTGTTTAAACTACACTCAATGCAAAATGATTTGCTATGATTATAGGTGATTCCAACTTATAGAAATGTTCTTTTTATCAGAAATGCAACAAAAAGGGCATTAATTCTAATGCCCCTTCTCTGAATTCCTTGGATAGCTAACGTATTTGGGAATTGGATGATTCTAATAATCGTACGGTTGTCAGCAAAGGGATGGGTAAAGATTGTCAAGGCCAAGGATTGACTTTACTTCTGTTCCATTTTCTTAATCAATAAAAATAAATTACAAAATGAGATTGGACGTCATTTTCATCACTGTTGTAAGGAAAGACGTAACGTCGATTGACGAGTTTTCTAGGGGTTGGTAATGGTTGATGCGAAGGCTATTGTGGTTGCCACCAGATTTTTTTCTGAATTGACCAGCGGATGGCAGATAGAGTCCAGCATCTGACAGAGATTACACATTCGAATCGAAATTCGGAAGATTCGAACACTTATGTATGTTCTGAATCGACAATAGTTTTTTAAATACTTTGCAAGTTTATATCTTTAAATCAGAAATTTTATGTTGTCTATTTGTATAGACAGTTTAGTTTGTGAAAATATAGTATTTACGTTCATAATTTTGGATGCAAAGATAAATAATTATGAAGCTTTTCAGCCACAGATTTTTCAACAGTTACAAAATGACAACTCAATTCTGATTCAGCATTTCCAGATGAATCTTCAACGCATTTCAGTCCTGTTTTATAATTATAATGCAAATGCGCAATTTCTACTGTAGCGTCGCTTCTAAAAGTCCTTTCCACAGTAATCCAGTAATAGAAATATGGTTTCTTGTCGCCATATCTTCTCTCAGATTCCTGTGGTCCGAGTTTTAAAAGTTTTCCATAATTTTTCATCAAAATATTTTGACTTCTATATTCCTTTCTCACTACAATGCGAGCACCGTAAAATGCTCTCATTCCCAAAGCAGAAGCAGCTATAGCCATGGGTTGATGGATGTTCCGTTCTCGCCATTTTTCCATTCTAAATAGTAATGATATTGAATAAACTGTTGGGACCAGAAAAAGTCAGAATAATTTCATCGAGACATGCTTTGTTACGCATGAGTCACCGATGGATGGCTAAGGTTGCGAGAGATAAGTTCCTTTCGGGACGTGCCGGGAGTGGATTTCAAAAATATAATACCAAGAATATAAAAATCAAGTTTTCTTAAAAAATTCCATCAACAGTTCTATTTTGTTTACCCAATTAGTTTTTCCGTTCCTTCTTTGTCAACTTCAATCATGCGTGAAATATCTGCGTCACGTGGTGAAAAATTCCATATCCCCATCCAAGCCGCTACTATTATAGTTTTGTTTTCCCCATTTTCTTGAAATTTCGACGGATTCCGGTTTTTTATAGCAAACAGCACTCCTCGGTCATCGGAATATCGAGCCTGCAGACAAGGTTCAGTTGCAATAATTATTCGAGTCATAAAAAATTGACCAGACATATATTGTTAAGCGTGGGTCACTGATAGACCGTGCATCGTCGGCTCATGCTTGAAAAAATGAAATGTCGGATTGTTATATCCAAAGTTGGACAATTCGATGACGCCACTCGAATTAGACACAAAAGAACAAATTATTCGGATTAGTCTTGAATCGGCAATAAGGAGAAAAATTGCAAAAATTTCACTACAATGTAGAATAGAAATTTATTTAATTTCCGTTAAATTATTTGTGCCCATGGAAATAAAGTGTAACTTAAAAATACAGTAGATTGGTAGTTTACTTATTATTTAGGAAATTTTGTCATACACTGTAACAAAAATGCAAGGAAATCACCACACTTTTATAGTAACTTTATTTGGTGATATTAAATAAAAAGAATAGAATTTTTGGCCAATTATGGACTGATTGTATAGCGTCCTATGAAGGTGCGTTCCACGAACAGCGCATATTTAGCATAAATCTCGAATGCGAGGCGGTTTCGAATACTGGAAATATTTCATTACTACAAATGAAGGGTAAATTTACTGTACTTTTGTTACAGTGTATCTATATCACATATACTTTTTTCTATCTGTGGTTCAGTTGAGTGATGGGAAACTAGTTTATCAAACAAAACTAGGTAAATCAGTATCACTTGGTAACCTAGTTCCACTTTCAAGACTAGATAGTACTTAGATTAAAAGTCAGATAAACGGGATAATCTCTGAAGATTGAAATCAACGAGTTGTCTCTTTCAAAAACATTTTAACAATGGATATACGATTTACCTAGGTTTTCATATTTTTGTAGCAATTTTTTTTAAAGTATTTATTAAAAGTTACGAGTATTTATTATTAAGTTACGAAGTATTACTCAGCTCTAATAACAAAAAAATATTTCTAGGTAAAAAAGGGGAGAACAAACGGAAATACCTATTATTTGGTGAGTGAGCGATTTTTATTTCTTTCCAGATGTCTCACCTAGAGACACTGCTCTGTGATTTTTAATTTTGTTTAATAATTTGATCATTTTTTCTACTTTGATTCTTTTTTGAATGAAACGAGAAATAAAATTCCCCATACCTCATAAAGATATTGAAAAAACAACGGAAACAAAAGTTTTCTTTTCTCCACATCAGGCACATATCTTCTTGCGATCGCAGAATGAATAAATTCTCTTCCACAAATTTCAATAAATTCCTTCCAATCTTTTTCACTTCGTGAAACTTCTACCCACATTCTATTCTATTGAACACAGATAAAAAGATTTGGGAATAAATTAATCATAAATTTAATTTTGTTTTGTGCAGTATGAACCACAGATGAATCGTATCTTGACAATGCGATTCATCTGTGACCCATACTTGACAAAACATGTCCAGTATTTCATAAAGAACTCAATAACCGCTTGTGCAGGTGGCATTTTTCTTATTTTAACCTTGTGTTTTACGACTTTTACAACGTAACTAAAAGACTTGCTGCGCAACGTCGGGCTGGACAAAAACGAATCCTTTGGAATTTGTTATTATATTTCGTCGTATTTCTTTGCTTACTGTCAGACGTACATCTTTGCATATTTGTTGCTTCAAATCGGTCGTGCCCACCCAGAAATAATTTTATTTCGCCAAGCATGTGCCTCAGATGAACCGCGCCTCGGCTTATCAAACTTAACAAAATATGTTTGGGCATAAATTTGCTGTCGATGTTTACCTATGGGTCATGCTTGACTGAAAAAAACTAACCGCGATTTGGAACTTTCTCCATCAACGAATCTTAGGTATCTTGCCATAACCTAGATAACTGTATCTCCTTATTTCTTTTCATTCATTGTAATTTCTGCACTTTCTAATCTGAATTTATATTTTGTTAATCATAAGTCAAAGATGGATCGCGCCTCAGCGGCCATATTCACCAGCGACCCGGTAAAATATATTGTGGCAATGGTTTTCTTTTCACTTCATCATACTATCTTACAAAAATATAAGCATGGTACTAAAAACTGAGATACTATGCCTGGCAGTGCAGACGATACCTAATATCAGCGAAGGATTAAAACCGTACACAGTGTATGTACTAAGTTTACAGACTCTACTCATAAAAATGTCTGACCAAGGTAAGCCAAATATGGCCACTGACGGATCTCGCCGACAAACCATCGTTCGACTGTGGTCTATGCCTTACAGAAAAAATAAACGTCCTATTTAATCGTAGCCGAGAGCAATGTTTGTTTGCTGACTGCATTTACCTAGTCACGCTCAATGATTTGATGACTTAGCATTTTATATAAAGCTGAAGATTTTGCTTCAAACCCAATAAGCTATTAAATGTTGTCAAGCATGATTCACAGATGACCCGCGTCTGGACGCGGAGCCATGCAATTCAATTTGGTGATTCGAATCGATGCGAAGCACAAATTGTTCGATTCAGGCGCGCATCCATCTCATTTATCTCAGTAACTTTCGAATGGTTCAATTGAAAATTATTGCTCCCGCACTAATGGGCATTTTTGAAAAGGTCTATAACGGAATAAAAATTGGAACCAATTAAATTTTTATACCCTGGAACAATTAGTCGAATCATTTCAAGTGTTCCTCTAGGCCTTGCTTGTGGCTCTCAATACCAAATCGAAAACAAAAACTAATTTATTTATTTCTTTCATAATTACCTCGTATAAATACCGGAAGATCAGTGGTATCAATCGTTTTCTTTTCTCCACATCGGACACATTTCTGATCGCTACAGCAGAATAAGCAAATTATACATCGCAAATATCAAGAAACTCATTCCAATCTTCTTTACTCCGACAAATTTCTACCCACATCCTGACTCATTATATCGGGTATTGTTAGGCATGTGCCATTTATGGATTGCGCCGTCAGAGCGTGGCCCATTTGTGACTCATGCTTGACAAAGCAAAATTTGATATTGGTGAGAGAATATGTTCATACAAAGGGCTATAGGCAAACTTAACCATTAGGAGTTCGAATCTGATTCGAATATTTTTTCGAATAAAATCATATTATTGATTTTATATGAACAACTCGTTCATTCTTATTCTAACAACTACTTGGCTGCTACCCCCCTCGCTGACAAAAAAAACAGATCACAAAAAATAACAAAAGGTGGAATTTTCATCAGTCAAAAAGGCCATTCCTATACTTTTACTTTTCTCTGTCTAAATGCATAACTGACTGAAGATGCAAAGCATTTTGCTGCAAAGGCTCGGTCCATCAGTGGCCCATGCTTGAAAAAATTAAATTGTTGATGGGAAAAAAGGATTTAAATGGTAATTACACATTAACTAGACGCCAAGCATCTGCTTTGTGTTTTATTTTTACTATCTCGATTTCTCGATTTACTGGGGTATGAGGCCGAGAAGCAAAATTTGGCCGAGCTTGATATAACTGCCAATATATCAAAGCTTTTCTCTTGTCAAAATACTGATTTTCTCTATATTGCAGCAACAGATCAAAATGATGCGAGCAGCTTGACTCGATCTCAAATTTGTATCCACATCCTGGCCCTGTCAGAAAAATCTTATTACAACGGGTTTTGTTAAACATGTTCCGCTGATGGATCGCACTGTCAAGACGCGGTCCATTTGTGACTCAGGCTTAAAAAAAAAAATGTTATCTTTTCGGTGGGACAGTATGTTTATACGAAGGGCTATAGGCAAAACTTAAACATTCGGAATTCGAATATTCTTCGAATGAACTCACGCTCGGGTGCTAAAATCTAATTTTTGGAAAATTTATAGCAGCTTTGTTGGAAGTATACGGGAACCTCTACCCTGATATGCAATGAATTCTAAAATGTCCATGTCTGGTCCACTACGATGTCACATTTTGATCGCCAAACTTTTTTTTCAAATTATAGCTCCCCTACACTTGGTAATCTAGTTATAACGGGCCGCAGGCACAAAAAAAAAGCTGGAATGTTCATCGGCCAAAAATTAAGACAAAGCCAAGACAAAAAATAAAACAGAAAGCGCAAAAAAGTGAGATATGAGGGCCAAAAATGGGCTAAATGTTTGAAATAGCAAACAAAATTCCCCTCGCTATTAAGCACTTGGAAGACTATTCCCATCCTTTTTACTTTTCTTTATCTAATTTCCTAGTTTAAGATGCACGGCATTTCGCTGCAAAGGTTCGGTCCATCAGTGGCCCATGCTTGAAAAAATTAAATTGCTGATGGGAAAAAAGGATTTAAATGGTAATTGCACATTAACTGGACGCCAAGCATCTGCTTTGTGTTTTATTTTTACCATCTCGATTTACTGGGGTATGAGGCCGAGAAGCAAAATTTGGCCGAGCTTGATATAACTGCCAATATATCAAAGTTTTTCTCTTGTCAAAATACTGATTTTCTATATATTGCAGCAGCAGATCAAAATGATGCGAGCAGCTTGACTCGATCTCAAATTTGTATCCACATCACATCCTGATTCTGTCAGAAAAATATAATCTTATTGCAACGGGTTTTGTTGAACATGTTCCGCTGATGGATCGCGCTGTCAAGACGCGGTCCATTTGTGACTCAGGCTTAACAAAAAAAATTGTTATCTTTTTGGTGGGACAATATGTTTATACAAAGGGCTATAGGCAAAACTTAAACATTCGGAATTCGAATATTCTTCGAATGAACTCACGCTCGGGTGCTAAAATCTAATTTTTGGAAAATTTATAGCAGCTTTGTTGAAAGTATACGGGAACTTCTACCCTGATATGCAATGAATTCTAAAATGTCCATGTCTGGTCCACTACGATGTCATATTTTGATCGCCAAACTTTTTTTTCAAATTATAGCTCCCCCAAAACACTTGGTAATCTAGTTATAACGGGCCGCAGGCATAACAAAAAAAAGCTGGAATGTTCATCGGCCAAAAATTAAGACAAAGCCAAGACAAAAAATAAAACAGAAAGCGCAAAAAAGTGAGATATGAGGGCCAAAAATGGGCTAAATGTTTGAAATAACAACGAAATTCCCCTCGCTATTAAGCACTTGAAAGACTATCCCCATCCTTTTTACTTTTCTGTATCTAATTTCCTAGTTCAAGATGCACGGCATTTCGATGCAAAGGTGCGGCCCATCAGTGGCCCATGCTTGAAAAAATTAAATTGCTGATGGGAAAAAAGGATTTAAATGGTAATTGCACATTAACTGGACGCCAAGTATCTGCTTTGTGTTTTATTTTTACCATCTCGATTTCTCGATTTACTGGGGTATGAGGCCGAGAAGCAAAATTTGGCCGAGGTTGATATAACTGCCAATATATCAAAGTTTTTCTCTTGTCAAAATACTGATTTTCTATATATTGCAGCAGCAGATCAAAATGATGCCAGCAGCTTGACTCGATCTCAAATTTGTATCCACATCCTGACCCTGTCAGAAAAATCTTATTACAACGGGTTTTGTTAAACATGTTCCGCTGATGGATCGCGCTGTCAAGACGCGGTCCATTTGTGACTCAGGCTTAACAAAAAAAATTGTTATCTTTTTGGTGGGACAATATGTTTATACAAAGGGCTATAGGCAAAACTTAAACATTCGGAATTTGAATATTCTTCGAATGAACTCACGCTCGGGTGCTAAAATCTAATTTTTGGAAAATTTATAGCAGCTTTGTTGAAAGTATACGGGAACTTCTACCCTGATATGCAATGAATTCTAAAATGTCCATGTCTGGTCCAATACGATGTCATATTTTGATCGACAAACTTTTTTTTCAAATTATAGCTCCCCTACACTTGGTAATCAAGTTACAACGGGCCGCAGGCATACAAAAAAAGCTGGAATGTTCATCGGCCAAAAATTAAGACAAAGCCAAGACAAAAAATAAAACAGAAAGCGCAAAAAAGTGAGATATGAGGGCCAAAAATGGGCTAAATGGGCCCATCCTTTGCTGCCCTAGCCGTAAAACACTTTAATAAAACAATATGATAAATATGAAACAAGGGCTATTCATATATTAATTATACACATTCGTAATTGTGTCTGTACGATTTAACATTATAAGATTTGAAGGCATTTAATCAATCAGAAATGACATGTGATATTATGGATATTTCCATTCCATTGGATCTTAATATTGAGAATAATGAGAAGGAGAAAATGATTAAAACTAGAACTAAAAGGTATATGGCAACAGCACTGCGAAGACCACATGCCCATGACGTCAATCCATGTGATGTTTGGTTGAATTTTGACAGAAAATCTATAATCCTTGAACAGAGACCCTTGGAGACTTAGGTAAAAATGTGAAATAAAAAGTTTTCAGTCATACAGACCATTTCACTAAGATTTTAGACCACTAGACCTTGCAGCTTTGATGCTAGAGCCTAAGTATCTGGCAACTGCAATCGCACAAACACGTGACGCCATGACCTCAATGAATGTTATTTTGACAGGCAGTCTATTATGCCGTTTTCAAATGATTATACAATCAGAGCCTTACGTGCGGAAAGTACGCGGCATAAGTTCTTCATTGACTCTTTGATAAAGAAAAAACGTAGAATTTCAATTGGACTTCCGTTGTAGCCAAAGCCTTAATAATGGAACTGAAAAACGACTAAGCAGTCCCCGCAGTCTGTTGTTTACTATTCGCACCTAGTCTATTCTGGTAATTTGATATATTGATTTCATGTCAAAACCATTTACCCCACAAAAATTATATCCAAATACTGGAACGACGACACGTTTACAAATCAACCTGAAAACCTGAGTCTGAGCCAGATTCTGGATTGTATTCTTACGTCATCATAAACAATTCAGTGATAGGTTTCCAGTCCAGAAGTAAACAGAATAATCAACGCTCGTCGAAAGGTTCATGTAGTTCTCAAACTAACATAAACCTAAAGCGAAAACGTGTCAACAGCAAGCAAATGTTACCAGTCTATTCATAAGTGACCCATACTCCATACGAGTAGGAAAATTACTCTCCAAGCTTAATTACAATGTATCAGAATATCCCCGGAATAGAACTACTGTTTATTCGTGGGGTTTCAATTGAAGATTTATTTAAGATGTTGACTCGCATTTTATTTTTTGTTTTCTCTCAGTAAGTGCTCGAACGATGATATTTCATTGCGTTTTTAAACTTATTTCAACGTTCTGATCACTTCCCAGATCTCTTTAGTTCTGTTCTCTGTGTGATTTTATTGTGTTTGTCGCTTCTGATGCGGAATTGCTTCGCTTATCGAAAAGTTTTGTCATCCACGTTACGTTTGCAGATTTAATATCTTGATATCGTTATATATACAACATGTCTGAAAGTCTAATCCTGGCTGGACAGGCAAAGAAAAGGAAACTGTCGAACACTTCATCTTCAGTGGAAGAAAACATCACCGCGTACTTTATTATTAAAGTTGGAGAGAAGTCGTTCAACGTTAACCGGGAAACGATCATTACGAACTCTGAATATTTCTGAGCAATGTTGGCCGGATGCCGTTAGTTAGTTGGTTCTTTTTTGACGCTGCTGCCGGCCTTACTCAGAGTGAATTTCAATAAAATATTATTCCTCCATATTTCGTTATGTTACTAGAACTATTTACAAACATAGAGGTGAAAACTGTCATGCCAAATATTGAGTGAGTCCCCACCCCACACACAGAAGCCTGAATAAACGAAAATTTTGCCAAAATGGCGACTTTATTTCATCGGGCATTTTACAACCAATAATATCGTGAGAATACGTTTTTCAGCTAAAATATCGCCATGTATTTCAAAGGGACTCGGAGAGTTATGGCACACACTCATCGCGTATTTTCGTCAGTATGAAACTATCAATTTACCTTTTTCGTTCTCCACCCGACGATTCGAATCAATCATATTCCGTTCACACCCTCATTTCCTTTGAAAAAAAACTGAACTCTACGTTATAAATTTTATCTAGCATGACCTACTGGTGGACCGAAAGTGTGAATTTTTTTTAATTTTGTGATCGAATCGGATAATTTATATTTTTTTTCTGAAAGTGCTAAGCGAAACTAATCGAAGAGCAGAAAAGTATGAAACGTTGTTGTAGCATCGGCACAGAATATTCACCTCTCAGTAATGTGGTATACTGGACCGATCGGGACGGAAAAACGCGTTGCCGTACGCACGAAATGCAGGACGCAGAACACCTTCAAATTTGGGGGGAAGACGCTATGTCTGAGTGTTATTAAGTTGATTAAACTTTTTGTAGAGGCGCAAAAAATGTACCATCTTTACAAAATTTTATTTCGTAAAGCATGAACCACATATTGACCGCGTCTCATCGACGCAAAAAAAGTTTTTTTTAGGCAAACAAACAAAAGTGGCATCGGCACAGAATATTTACCTCTCAGTAATGTAGTATACCCGACTGGGCGTAACAGAAAAACACGTTGCCGTACGCACGAAATGAAGGACGCAGAAGAACTTTAAATTTGGAGGAAGACGCTATGTCAGAATATTATTAAGTCGATTAAACTTTTTGTAGAAGTGCGAAAAATGTATCTATGGCGGGGACAATTTTTCCCAGAAACTTTACATTGAAATAATGGTCGTGTAAGAACATCTCGATTTTTTGCAGCACATAGAAAGACAATACAATACGGTTCTGGTTGGTATTGGTGGTACTGGTAGGTATATAACAACGAGCTGCATTTGAACGGAAACGATAACGTTTACTCATATGAGGAAGCGTCAATCTTTACTTTCCCGCCTCATTGGAGCTGTCTATCCGTGGCTCATACTAAACAATATACAAATTCAGATAGAGTGTCTAACACTGGCACAAATTGTTAGTCGTCATATAACGTTATAATTACCTTTCATGACGTGCCGGACATTATTCTTTAGGCTTTCAACCGCCCACGCTGATCGCAATGTATTTACTGCATTGTTAAGCAGACAAGAATTTTATTACTTCAAGCATGAGCCGCAGATGGACCACGTCTCATCGACGCGATCTATCCATGACGCATACCTAACAGAGGATGTTAGGTCAATTTTTTCCTCATAGAAAAATATTCTCATTATTTATTGTAATAGTCACACACGTATAACGGCGCAACTTAGCGCTCAACTTATAAGTGGTCACCAGTTTGCTTGAAGTAAGTTTTACTAAAAAAAAAAATATTGAGATTAAATCGATTTAATAGATTCAGCAAAGTGATTCTATCAAATGCTCGACATGTCTAAATCAGATACTACGGATGAAATTGGACCGACAGAGAAAATCAAACTGTCAAACAGTGCTGGTTCAGGAGAATACGACACCACCACTGACTTCATGATTAAAGTTGGAGAGAAGTCGTTCAACGTTGATCGGAAAACGATCATTACGAACTCTGAATATTTTCGAGCAATGTTAGCTCATGATACCGTAGAGAACCAGCAGGCATTTGTTGACATGAAGGACGTGGATCCAGATGTGATTGGGGAATGCATTGAGTTCATGAAGACTGGAAGAATGGTGCAAATTAACATGGATAACGTAGGAGATGTGCTGAACGCCGCAGGTATTATGCAACTGGTTAAAATAACAGAAACTTGTGTGAAGTTTTTGGAAGGAAATCTTGAACCTGAAAACTGTATCATCATATTTGAGATAATATTGAAGTACGATATAACAGGATTACAAGAAAAAGTTCAAACACTATTCAATGAAACGTACAAGATCAATACTTCGGATCTCACTCAACTTTCGGCATCAGATTTCATAAAACATCTTCAGCAGTATGAGTTTTCTGCCAATATTATTGCCTGGGAAGCTATAATGCTTTGGATGAGATTTGACATCGATGCTCGTGGTAAATCTTTGTTCACACTACTGAACACGTTGAACTGGCAGGATTTTCCTTCTCACGAGTTTCTCAAACGACTTTGGTCTGAACCGATGTTCGAAAATTGCCAGCAATGCGTCGACTTAGCGTACGAAAGAGTATTCATGGATACAAAAGGTTTCAAACTATGTCTTTCCATTTTTAACTATTATTTTCTGAAAAACCTTACCGAATAGTTCAAGTTCATTCCAAGAGAAATTAGAAGTTTTCTTCCGAAGTTTTTCAGAAATAACATTGTCAAACTGCTTGCAATGCCAGGTTTTCAAAATTTATCCAAATCTGAAGTTATCGCTCTACTTTCCGACTCAAGCATCGACGATTTAACAGGAGAGAAATGGAAATGGTTGGCTATAAAGTCATGGATCGAGGTAGAACAAGAGCGCAAATATCATTTACCAGATTTGTTTCGCTGCATCAGTCTCGATAAAATTCGAAATTCATTCTTGCGGACTATCAGAAATGATGCTTTGATAAAAGACTGCGTAGAAGCGCAACAATTCATGTTGGACTCTTGTTTAACCACGAAATCTGTGAAGAAGCGTCACTTCATTGCAGTTCTGTACACTGATGGCAGGATTAGCGCCATGGATATTTCAACAAAGTCTTGGAAAGTCCTTGGCTATTTCAAAGCAAGCTCAAATAGTGAAATATTCTCGTTAAATGGAAAAGTATGTCTCATAAAAGACAACAATATGTTTTATTTATCGCAGGGAGGTGTCTGGAAAAAAAAATGCTCGATGAGCTTCAGATTAAATGCATCAAGTAAAATTGCCTCGACTGAAGATTGCATTTACGTCATTTCAGGAGATCGCACATCCAGATATGATTTATTGAGCGATCGTTGGGAAGAGGACTTGCCTGGATTCAGGGATGAAGATGACGATAAAGATGACCAGGAAATAGAGGAAAAAATTCGCACTGACAATGAATATGTCTATTATCAATCTAGCAGAATTCAAAATAGAAAAGAAGCCCTTGCAAAGTTTTGCGTGGTTTCCAGCAATATGGATATTTATGTGCGTCAGGCAGAGAAACTAAAAATATTTAATCGGCAGAACAGTAGCTGGTCGCGTGTAAGTGATTCACCATACGATACAACTCATCAGTATAAATCAGCGGTCAGCATATCGGATGAAATTTACTTCCTATATGACGAAGGAAGCGCCAAAAGTTACAATCCAAAAATGATAGAATGGGAGGATGTTGAGAGCCTGCCTGAACAATCCGTCAAACACTGGGCGATCGATCTAGATGATAATTTGTTTGTTGTCCAGGACACTGGGAACATTTTCGTTTATAGTCCCTTCAACAAAACCTGGACGAGATGCGGCAAGATTCCGAAATATGTCGCGGGAATGGATGGAAATACTTTCACAATAGATATTGCCTCTGTATGTTCTTTCTATGAGCTTGAGAGAGACGATGATGCATAAAACGGAACAAACCATTTTCAAATCATAGAAAACCCTCCAAGAAAAACAAACTACTACAAACTATTATTGAAATGATTTCACTTGTCTTGTCGGTGAACATCGTATCACAAGAAAAGTTAATTCTTATATGTGCAACATATATCGGTATTGAAATTTTCATATGCATAGATCACAACTATTCATTCTCGTTTAAAAAATGCCTCTTCCTTATTACCGAACTCATTTAATAAGCGGGTTGTGCTAAGAAGACATGGCGCTTTTTGTCTAAATTAAAATAACAGTAGAGAAAATTTACATTTTTTACCTGCTTTACAAGGATTAAATATCATTTCATCGAGTGTGAGATGAAAGCCGAGAATCTGGCTTAAATATTTAGTGAACCCACGACCTCTGGTACCCTAATTCAGATTTCTGTGTTTAAACAAGCAACCTGTGATGTGGGCCATGGCACCATGTTCCTTCCCTTATACATATTATTGCATTAATTTTTATTTTTGAGGTGTTAAAGAAAGTCTGATTGTAATTTTATGTGAATAATAAATATACAGATTGAAGCTAAGAAAGACTGTTGATTAAGGATTGGACCTATGACATTAAAGTTTTGAATATTCTATTTAGAACCGAATCTCTGAAAAAGCAATTTCGAATCGAATCTTTTCGAATATGATTCTATATAAATAAAACTCATTCCCAAATGTTTTAGATGTTGTATTACGTTACAAAACCAATGATCACGTACATTGTTCAAATTCAAGCGATACTGAACAGGAACGAAATAACTGTGTATTAATTTGACAGCTGAGCCCAATAAAATTGGCAAAAATTTCCCTAAAAACTCACCAAATACTAAACAATATCAAAATTTTTGCTTTGAAGGTCTGACAACGACAGTAGCTCACAAGGTATCTGTTATCTGATTAGTCATAGAAGGCGTGATTGCGGACTTGAACAAAAATGGTATCAAGTCCCAAAACAAGTCGAGTTGAGTTAGTTATGTAGGTAAGACGAGTCATTGAAAAGGTGACTCAAGTCTCCCCAACACTACGCAATAAATCCAGTGAAAAATTGTATTTCAGGCGATCCAGCAGTAGCTGTTTGTGCGAAAATACTCTCAGTGAACAATAAGACTGACTGAACTCCCCCCCCCCCCCCTCACAATAAAGTAACAGTGTTAGTAAAAGAAGTGGTATATGGTTGAACTATCGCTCGGTGCAGATACAACTCATCGCACTTTACCATAGCGATTTAGTTCCATTGGGGATGTTGTTAGTCAGTTGGTTAGTTGCTTCTTTTTTGACGCTGCTTCCGGCCTTACTCAGAGTGAATTTCAATAAAATATTATTCCTTCGTATTTCGTTATGCTACTAGAACTATTTACAAACATAAAGGTGAAAACTGTCATGCCAAATATTGAGTGAGTCCCCACCCCACACGCAGAAGCTTGAATAAACGAAAATTTTGACAAAATGGCAACTTTATTTCATCGGGCGTTTTACAACCAAGTATTATCGTTAGAATTCGTTTTCCAGCTAAAATATCGCCATGTATTTCAAAGGGACTCGGAGAGTTATGGCTCGCCATCAGCGCGTATTTTCGTCAGTATGAAACTATCAATTAATTTACCTTTTTTGTTCTCCACCCGACGATTCGAATCTATCATATTCCGTTCACACCCTCGTTTCCTTTGAAAAAAACTGAACTCTACGTTATAAATTTTATCTAGCATGACCTACTGGCGGGCCGAAAGTGTGAATTTTTTTAATTTTGTGATCGAATCGGATAATTTATATTTTTTTTCTGAAAATTCTAAGCGAAACTAATCGAAGAGCAGAAAAGTATGAAACGTTGTTGTAGCATCGGCACAGAATATTCACCTCTCAGTAATGTGGTATACTGGACCGATCGGGACGGAAAAACGCGTTGCCGTACGCACGAAATGCAGGACGCAGAACACCTTCAAATTTGTGGGAAGACGCTATGTCTGAGCGTTATTAAGTTGATTAAACTTTTTGTAGAAGCGCAAAAAATGTACCATCTTTACAAAATTTTATCGTAAAGCATGAACCACATATTGACCGCGTCTCATCGACGCAAAAAAGGTTTTTTTTAGGCAAACAAACAAAAGTGGCATCGGCACAGAATATTTACCTCTCAGTAATGTAGTATACCCGACTGAGCGTAACAGAAAAACACGTTGCCGTACGCACGAAATGAAGGACGCAGAGGAACTTTAAATTTGGAGGAAGACGCTATGTCAGAATATTATTAAGTTGATTAAACTTTTTGTAGAAGTGCGAAAAATGTATCTATGGCGGGGACAATTTTTCCCAGAAACTTTACATTGAAATAATGGTCGTGTAAGAACATCTCGATTTTTTGCAGCACATAGAAAGACATTGTGCCTACAATACGGTTCTGGTTGGTATTCGTGGTACTGGTAGGTATATAACAACGAGCTGCATTTGAACGGAAACAATAACGTTTACTCATATGAGGAAGCGTCAATCTTTACTTTCCCGCCTCATTGGAGCTGTCTATCTGTGGCTCATACTAAACAATATACAAATTCAGATAGAGTGTCTAACACTGGCACAAATTGTTAGTCGTCATATAACGTTATAATTACCTTTCATGACGTACCGGATATTTTTTTTAGGCTTTCAACCACCCACGCTGATCGCAATGCATTTACTGCATTGTTAAGCAGAATCGACGCGATCTATCCATGACATATACCTAACAGAATATGTTAGGTATTTTTTTTCTCATAGGAAAATATGCTCATTATTTATTGTAATAGTCACACACGGATAACGGCGTCACTTAGCGCTCAACTTATAAGTGGTCACCAGTTTGCTTGAAGTGAGTTTTACTAAAAAAAATATTGTGATTAAATCAATTTAATAGCTTTAGCAAAGTGATTCTATCAAATGCTCGACATGTCTAAATCAGATACTACGGATGAAATTGGACCGACAGAGAAAATCAAACTGTCAAACAGTGCTGGTTCAGGAGAATACGACACCACCACTGACTTCATGATTAAAGTTGGAGAGAAGTCGTTCAACGTTGATCGGAAAACGATCATTACGAACTCTGAATATTTTCGAGCAATGTTGGCTCATGATACCGTAGAAAAAACCAGCAGGCATTTGTTGACATGAAGGACGTGGATCCAAATGTGATTGGGGAATGCATTGAGTTCATGGAGACTGGAAGAATGATCGAGATTAACATGGATAACGTAGGAGATGTGCTGAACGCCGCAGGAATTATGCAACTGGATAAGATAACAGAAACTTGTGTGGAGTTTTTGGAAGGAAATCTCAATCCTGAAAACTGTATCACCATATTTGAGATAATAATAAAGTACAGCATAACAGGATTGCAAGAAAAAGTTCAAACACTTTTCAATGAAACGTACAAGATCAATACCTTGACGGAGCTCGTTCAACTTTCGGAATCAAATTTCGTAAAACATCTACAGCAGCATAAATTCTCTGCCAATATCGTTGCTTGGGAAGCCATTATGCGTTGGATTTATCATGACGATCGGCAGGAATGTTTATCTGATCTCATGATTTTGTTGAATTGGAAAACTTTTCCATCTACGAATTTTCTCGAACGAGTTTGGAGTGAAACGATATTTGTGAAATCCCAAAAATGTGTAGAAATATTGTGCGAAAATGTTTTTATGGATATAGAAGCTTTTGAGAAAAATATTTCTGCTGAAAATTATTTTACACTCAAAATGATGACAGAAAAGTTCCGATTCATTCCGAAACAAATAAAAAATAGCATCACCGAGTTCCTCAAAAACAACATCATCAAACTTCTAGGGAAACCAGAATTCAAAGCTTTTGAAAAGAAAAAACTTGTTTCCTTGCTCATTGATACCTGCATTGACGATATAACAGGAGAAAGGTGGAAATGGTGGGCGATCAAATCCTGGGTTGAATTTGAATCAGAGCGCATAAATTACCTGCCAGAATTAATATATTGTGTTCGGTTAGATCACTTGTCGAGAGCTTTTGTGAAAATGATGGGAGAGGATACTTTATTTAACAACTTACCAGAGTGCCGACCAAGGTTATGGAACGCTATGTTGAGGGAAAATACCAAAATAAGAAAAAGACATTTTATTGCTGTCAAGTATTCCAATGGAAGAATATCTGCTATGGATGTGATGAATAAAGATTGGAAGGAAATTCGGGATATCTCTGCTGATTGTAATTCTCAAATATTCTCATTCAATGGCAGACTGTGTTACGGCACGAGAAATAATCAGTTCTATTTAAATAGAAACAACAAATGGATAAAAATACACTCTTGGATTGGTGAAAGAGGTGACAACCAAATCGAGATTCTCCTCGATTACTTAAGTTCCTTTGGTCCGATGGCGATGAATGAATTTACATATTCATTATCGGGTAATATCGTGACGAGATTCGACATCGTGAACAAGGTCAGAGAGGATATGCCTCCGACACCAGTTGGTGGCTTACGTTCTGCAACATCTGTAGCAGGATACGTATATTGTGTTACTGGAGAATCTTTTGTTTGGAGATTTGATCCGTTGGAATCAACCTGGGGTTCTGTATCCCCGTTGCTCAGAGGATACCGCACAGACAACAAATTGCTCAGCATCGACAAAAATCTCTTCGCAATTCATAATAAAAGGGAAATATACGTTTACGACAAATACTGCAAAAATTGGAATAAGTTGTGTGATGTTCTAAAACAATATTCTTCGAACGGACAAGAAATATCTGCAGATTCCATCTGTACTTTTTACAAAGATGAAAGTGAATTATATCAAGGATTTTAAACTGAAGAATGTAGATTTATATTTCAGCTCAAATTCTACTTTGATTTCTGAAATGTGCCTAGAAATCCCACTTTAACTGCGCGTATTTTTATTTTTATTTTTTTTGTTTCTGGGAATACGAATTAAAGTTGGAGCCAGCACACTGTAACAAAAATGCAATGAATTCACTGTTCTTTTACAGTAATTTCGCATGATGCAATTAAAATAAAGCTTTAAAATCGACTTTATTAGTCAATTACCGCCAAGGTAAGGTTCATCAAGATCCAAGAATTAACATGGAAAGTATCGTTAAGGTACAGTCCATTAGCATTTAAATATTATCAACAAGACCATTTCAAATATGCAATTACTCCAAATGACCATGAATTTACTGTTATTTTGTCATAGTGTACCTCCTTGAAATAAAATATTCGCCAGCGTCCCAATATTCGTTGCGAGTGTCCACTTTGTATAGTTATCCTGTGAACATGTCCAGTGATGCCACTTTTAGATTACGGGTTCGAATCGATTCCGATAATTGTCGAATTCAAATATTATTTTTGCGATTAGATATGATTCAACGAATATTTGGGGCGTTTTTTTCGGAAATATTTTACTCGGTCGCAGCTTTGTCCTCAGTTATTTCATCCCGAAATATTTGATTTCTAAAGATTTTATACCGCAATATTCTGCAGTTCTGCGTACGAATCAAAACGAAAGATTCACTGAATTTTATTTCCATAAGGTGATTTCATAGATTATATACGCTTTGCAACATATGTGTATTTTTTAATCTTATAAAGTTTTTGTAGTGCGTTGCACAGGCTATAAAATCAACAAAAAATGTCGTTATTTGTAGATATTAAATGATTTCATGTACTCATAATAGCAATCCACTTACCTTGAATAAGTATGTACACTATACCCTAGGTTTTTCTCTTCTGCTTCACACGCGAGGAAATTTTATCTCTAATCTTTTTCGTTGCCTTGTCGATACGTCAAAGATCAATAAGTTATGATGTCAAAGATAAGAACTTTTTTTTGCGAAATGATGTTTCTAAGAGTGTTACTGTACTTCTTATATGTATAAATAAAAGTACTCATTGATTGATATTGAGAAAAAATATGCAGTAAATTACCTTTAACAAGCCTGTTATATCACTATTTAAATTAGATTTGAGTTTGTTACTGATGTGTTTCCTTAACTCTTTCTGTATTCCCTGAGTTAAATGATATTTGAGGACATAGACTTGTATGCAGCAGAGAGAGCCTTATCTTGGGAAGAGCGTTTTAGAATTATTTTATAGACCGTATGACCCCTCCCATTTATACGATGGGAAGGTAAATAAATCGCCTTTTTAGGTAGTGATATGAGAAGGGGTAAGTATGAATTCCGTGACAGAAAAACCCATTCTGTATTAACCTCAAGAGTAATATATCTAAACTTTGAAATCACCGTCCGTATTTGTCCAAATCATCTTGACGGCGCGATCCATCAGTGTCCCATTCTTTCCAAAAAACGTTAAAATATTATCGATTTAGTAGTACGAGGTATCGTATGTCGCCCGATATCGACATTTTCGTTTATTACCACAAACCGCGCAAGAATCGTGATACTCCTAGTATGACGTACAACCATATCACCCATATATGGAATATATTCATCCGCCGAAAGAGCGTGGAATATTCAAATATTTCTCGGAAAAAAGAAAAATCGAAGTGGGTGAACAAAAATTGGCATTTACTGAATATATTTATTTATGAATGAAAATAATTTCTGGTTCTGGTGTAGCGGAATTCTCTATTTAGAGCTCTTTTGCGTTCACTGTCCACTGACTATTATGAATTACTTGCCCAAAAACAGTTCTTTAAAGGCAAAATCTGTTTTCTGATAATTCAGTTTAAATGTTTAACAATATTCCGAAGCTTTGAAGAAGAAGAAAATGAGAAATATGACCAGTAAAGTTGATATCTGAGAAGTATATTCAGTGCATGCTATGGAAAATATAATATAAAGGGTCGAAATTTAAAGAAACTTTTTTGACAACTAAACAAATATTTAATACACGTGTTTTTATTTATAAATCATGTGTTTTTTTGACCCAATGGCCATCAACGTTTTTTACTAGTCAATGAGGATGACAGGTCGGTGTTGAGATTCAAGAAACCACGTTTCATGCTTGTCGTGCTGACGTCACTACCTTCGCAGTCCATCTCCGTTACTTCATATCTAAATCTAATCAATTGATATAAGAGTCCATATTTGTCTTTGTAAATTTATTAAGCCTTATTAACCTTTTGACTTGACTATTGTAATTATACAAATGCAAGATTCTTTATTCCGCCTAATCTAAATCTTGACCTTCATAAATCACATATTATGACTTTGCGTAGCGTCTGTAACCAACTCATTGAGCTCTACAACGGGTGATTTATGGAATGTTTACAGTGTAGAGAAATGCAGAGAATTATTTTCTTTACAGCCCACTGAAAGTGTACATGGCATAAATATACGCGATCAGGCATTATAAAAGAATGTTTGGACCAAGCGCGATCCGGACATACCAATGAACATAATCCCGAAGATAAATGTCGTGCAAATGTATGCGGGTATTTTGCTCGATCAAAAGACGAATTACATAAAATAGAAATTACTTTGCATGTATGTACTCGAGCGATGAAAGTCGACCCTGCTCGTATTGTTGACTACTTCTATAACTACCAGAGTTTTTTGCTTTGACACGTATAGATCGCTGGTGGATAGCAACGCGAAGTCGCGATAAAATGTTTACAGGTTGAAATGTATTTTCGCAAGTTAGACCGGTCAAGTTGTGTCGCTGAGCCCTTGGTTTGTTACATTCTTTATTTATTTTTTTTAAGTGAGGGGTAGAGCTAGTCTGGATCAGAACTATATTTTTTTTATTGGTGGAAGCACAGCAAAATCCTGGAACCGGAATGGTAAAATACGAGTGTAGGTAGACAAGGTACAGTATTTGTAGTTTCGACGAACATTCTGTCATCAAATAATCTTGTTGTCTACAGAAAACTACGAATTATAAAAGTAAACCAAAAATTTATACATTCAACAGCTTTAGTTCGACTTTCTCTGAGATCAGTAGATCCTCATAGATTGTTATGTAGTTCTTTGCCCTCAAGATAGGTGGCCTTGATAATGGGGTTTGCGTCATAGTTCATTTATAAGTTTCAATTTAAGGAAATCCCCAAGATAGTAAACAACATCAGTTTCAGATCATATGCTCTATCTCTTATTACCTAACAAAAAAAAAAAAAAAAAACAGAAAAAGGGGGTCTGCACACATGCACGGCTACGACAGCTCACGACACCGCTGAATCTGACGGCGACTGCACATATCTCAGGTTTTCGGCAAGGCCTCTATGCGGCTGAATTTCATGTTTCTATGGCTGTGCGACAGAAATGAAATCGTTGCCCGACTTGGTGGTATTGTCCGAAAGGCCGATGGTTCGATGCTTGACCTTTTCCCCACCGAGCGTGTCTTTCAGCACGGCGCTTCGCAGGTAGCTGTAACATAGAACAGTTCAAATTCATGGACAGGGCATAGCTTATAATTCGAAAACCCCCAAAAAAGAAATTTTTTAACCATGGGCGTACAACCGAGCCGAGAATGCCGCCTCATCCCCCTCAATATAAATGTATTTTTGCGTATTTAGATTATCGTTCGGTTGATGCCTTCGGCTTTGGGAAGTAGCATATCACAAGCGCATTTTTATTCAGTTACGCACAGGGCATAGATGAAGTGTGCTTGTGCGGCGCGATCCATTATGGAATTAAGAGTAACTTGAACTAACATATCCGGAACCGTATTATAGACTTGAATGTTATTAAACGTCAAAATTTTTGCGCGTCTACGGCGCTTAGCTATATGTGATTCAATAAATGGGTAAATTTTTATTTTTTCCCCGAAACCCGATAGTCGCTCAATTCAAGGTAAGAGAACGATATCGTCGTGACGTCATCCTCCTGTAATGATCGGGTCTCCCTAATGCCAAACATTTAGGGAAACCCCGAACCCATTAATCAACAATAATTGTGATAAAATTATGGAAAAATCGCTTATTTGTTAAGAGGATAGGTGCAGGCGGACAAGGCTCAATGTTTGTAGTTTACACGATCATTCGTGCTTCTCAATATATTGTTTACGTTATCCTCTTCAAATTTCATTTTGTCACCCCTTCCCTAAATCAGAAATGATTTAGTTGAATAGCGTCAGCCGGTTATAACTTTTTCTCAGAAAAAATGTGTGTGTCAATATGGCATTTTTTACTTCCAATGACGCGAAGGATAATAGAAACCTTTGTTAAACCTACCTGTCTTGTATTGTGAGCTTTGTTGTATGGGGCCGATACTACATTCTCGAACAAGTATTTGCGTCAATCCGACATTGTTGTACAGATCGCTGATAGAACAAAATATAATGTCTTATTGATATTTTTTCAACTTTCAATACGAGGCGTGATAATAGAAGCCATTGTTCCGATGAAAGTCGACCCTTCTTGTATTGTTGACTACTTCTATAACTACCAGAGTTTTTTTGCTTTGACACGTATAGTTTGCTAGTAGATAGCAACGCGAAGGCGCGATAAAATGTTTACAGGTTGAAATGTTTTTCGCAAGTTAGACCGGTCAAGTTGTGTCGCTGAGCCATTGGTTTGTTCCATTTTTTATTTATTATCTTTAAGTGAGGGGGAGAGCTAGTCTGGATCAAAACTATCTTTTCTATTGTGGAAACGCAGCGTAATCCTGAAACTGAAATGATAAAACATAGGTGTAGGTAGACAAGCCACAGTATTTGTAGTTTACACGATCATTCGTGCTTTTCAGTATATTCTTTACGTCATCCTTTAAAATTTCATTTTGTCACCCCTTCCCTAAATCAGAAATGATTTAGTTGAATTGCCTCAGCCGGTATTACTTTTTCTCAGAAAAATATGGCATTTTTCAATGACGCGAAGGATAATAGAAACCTTTGTTCAACTTACCTGTCTTGTATTGTGAGCTTTGTATGGGCCGACACTCCAGCCTCGAATACGTATTCGCAAACAACGTTTGGCTTGTTTTGTGAGCTTTGTTGTATGGGGCCGATACTACATTCTCGAACAAGTATTCGCGTCAATCCGACATTGTTATACAGGTCGCTGATAGAACAAATTATAATTTCTTGTTGATATTTTTTCAACTTTCAATACGAGGCGTGATAATAGAAGCCATTGTTCCGATGAAAGTTAACCCGGCTCATATTGTTGACTACTTCTATAACTACCAGAGTTTTTTGCTTTGACACGTATAGATCGCTGGTGGATAGCAACTCGAAGTCGCGATAAAATGTTTACAGGTTGAAATGTATTTTCGCAAGTTAGACCGGTCAAGTTGTGTCGCTGAGCCCTTGGTTTGTTACATTCTTTATTTATTGTTTTTTAAGTGAGGGGTAGAGCTAGTCTGGATCAGAACTATATTTTTTTTATTGGTGGAAGCACAGCAAAATCCTGGAACCGGAATGGTAAAATACGAGTGTAGGTAGACAAGGTACAGTATTTGTAGTTTCGACGAACATTCTGTCATCAAATAATCTTGTTGTCTACAGAAAACTACGAATTATAAAAGTAAACCAAAAATTTATACATTCAACAGCTTTAGTTCGACTTTCTCTGAGATCAGTAGATCCTCATAGATTGTTATGTAGTTCTTTGCCCTCAAGATCGGTGGCCTTGATAATGGGGTTTGCGTCATAGTTCATTTATAAGTTTCAATTTAAGGAAATCCCCAAGATAGTAAACAACATCAGTTTCAGATCATATGCTCTATCTCTTATTACCTAACAAAAAAAAAACAGAAAAAGGGGGTCTGCACACATGCACGGCTACGACAGCTCACGACACCGCTGAATCTGACGGCGACTGCACATATCTCAGGTTTTCGGCAAGGCCTCTATGCGGCTGAATTTCATGTTTCTATGGCTGTGCGACAGAAATGAAATCGTTGCCCGACTTGGTGGTATTGTCCGAAAGGCCGATGGTTCGATGCTTGACCTTTTCACCACCAAGCGTGTCCTTCAGCACGGCACTTCGCAGGTAGCTGTAACATAGAACAGTTCAAATTCATGGACAGGGCATAGCTTATAATTCGAAAACCCCCAAAAAAGAAATTTTTTAACCATGGGCGTACAACCGAGCCGAGAATGCCGCCTCATCCCCCTCAATATAAATGTATTTTTGCGTATTTAGATTATCGTTCGGTTGATGCCTTCGGCTTTGGGAAGTAGCATATCACAAGCGCATTTTTATTCAGTTACGCACAGGGCATAGATGAAGTGTGCTTGTGCGGCGCGATCCATTATGGAATTAAGAGTAACTTGAACTAACATATCCGGAACCGTATTATAGACTTGAATGTTATTAAACGTCAAAATTTTTGCGCGTCTACGGCGCTTAGCTATATGTGATTCAATAAATGGGTAAATTTTATTTTTTCCCAAAACCCGATAGTCGCTCAATTCAAGGTAAGAGAACGATATCGTCGTGACGTCATCCTCCTGTAATGATCGGGTCTCCCTAATGCCAAACATTTAGGGAAACCCCGAACCCATAAATCAACAATAATTGTGATAAAATTATGGAAAAATCGCTTATTTGTTAAGAGGATAGGTGCAGGCGGACAAGGCTCAATGTTTGTAGTTTACACGATCATTCGTGCTTCTCAATATATTGTTTACGTTATCCTCTTCAAATTTCATTTTGTCACCCCTTCCCTAAATCAGAAATGATTTAGTTGAATAGCGTCAGCCGGTTATAACTTTTTCTCAGAAAAAATGTGTGTGTCAATATGGCATTTTTTACTTCCAATGACGCGAAGGATAATAGAAACCTTTGTTAAACCTACCTGTCTTGTATTGTGAGCTTTGTTGTATGGGGCCGATACTACATTCTCGAACAGGTATTTGCGTCAATCCGACATTGTTGTACAGATCGCTGATAGAACAAAATATAATGTCTTATTGATATTTTTTTCAACTTTCAATACGAGGCGTGATAATAGAGGCCATTGTTTCGATGAAAGTCGACCCTGCTTGTATTGTTGACTAATTCTATAACTACCAGAGTTTTTCTGCTTTGACACGTATAGTAAGCTAGTGGATAGCAACGCGAAGGCGCGATAAAATGTTTACAGGTTGAAATGTTTTTCGCAAGTAAGACCGGTCAAGTTGTGTCGCTGAGCCATTGGTTTGTTCCATTTTTTATTTATTATTTTTAAGTGAGGGGGAGAGCTAGTCTGGATCAAAACTATCTTTTCTATTGTGGAAACGCAGCGTAATCCTGAAACTGAAATGATAAAACATAGGTGTAGGTAGACAAGCCACAGTATTTGTAGTTTACACGATCATTCGTGCTTTTCAGTATATTCTTTACGTCATCCTTTAAAATTTCATTTTGTCACCCCTTCCCTAAATCAGAAATGATTTAGTTGAATTGCCTCAGCCGGTATTACTTTTTCTCAGAAAAATATGGCATTTTTCAATGACGCGAAGGATAATAGAAACCTTTGTTCAACTTACCTGTCTTGTATTGTGAGCTTTGTATGGGCCGACACTCCAGCCTCGAATACGTATTCGCAAACAACGTTTAGCTTGTTTTGTGAGCTTTGTTGTATGGGGCCGATACCACATTCTCGAACAAGTATTTGCGTCAATCCGACATTGTTGTACAGATCGCTGATAGAACAAAATATAATGTCTTATTGATACTTTTTCAACTTTCAATACGAGGCGCGATAATAGAAGCCATTGTTCCGATGAAAGTTGAACCGGCTCGTAGTGTTGACTACTTTTATAACTACCAGAGTTTTTTTATTTGACACGTATAGTTCGCTGGTGGATAGCAACGCGAAGCCGCGATAAAATGTTTACAGGTTGAAATGTTTTTCGCAAGTAAGACCGGTCACGTTGTGTCGCTGAGCCATTTGTTTGTTCCATTCTTTATTTATTATTTTTAAGTGAGGGGGAGAGCTAGTCTGAATCAAAACTATCTTTTCTATTGTGGAAACGCAGCGTATTCCTGAAACTGGAATGATAAAACATAGGTTCAGGTAGACAGGGCACAGTATTTGTAGTTTACACGATCATTCGTGCTTTTCAGTATATTCTTTACGTCATCCTCTAAAATTTCATTTTGTCACCCCTTCCCTAAATCAGAAATGATTTAGTTGAATTGCCTCAGCCGGTATTACTTTTTCTCAGAAAAATATGGCATTTTTCAATGACGCGAAGGATAATAGAAACCTTTGTTCAACTTACCTGTCTTGTATTGTGAGCTTTGTATGGGCCCGACACTCCAGCCTCGAATACGTATTCGCAAACAACGTTTGGCTTGTTTTGTGAGCTTTGTTGTATGGGGCCGATACTACATTCTCGGACAATTATTCACATCAATCCGACAGTGTAGTACAGGTCGCTGATAGAACAAAATATAATTTCTTGTTGATATTTTTTCAACTTTCAATACGAGGCGCGATAATAGAAGCCATTGTTCCGATGAAAGTTAACCCGGCTCATATTGTTGACTACTTCTATAACTACCAGAGTTTTTTACTTTGACACGTATAGATCGCTGGTGGATAGCAACGCGAAGGCGCGATAAAAACGTTACAGCTTGAAATGTATTTTTGCAAGTTAGACCGGTCAAGTTGTGTCGCTGAGTCATTGGTTCGTTCCATTCTTCATTTATTAATTCTTAAGTGAGGGGGAGAGCTAGTCTGAATCAAAACTCTTTTTTTATTGTGGAAGCGCAGCAAAATCCTGAAACCAGAAATATAGGTTGAGGTAGACAAGTTACAGTATTTGTAGTTTACACGATCATTCTGTCATGAAAATAATATAAGTTAAATAATCCTATCGCGTGCAGCTTTGGTTTGACTGTTTCTGAGATCAGTAGACCCTCATAGATTGTTATGTAGTTCTTTGCCCTCAAGATGGGTTGCCTTGAGAATGGGGTTTGCGTCACAGTTCATTCATAAGTTTCAATTTGAGGAAATCCCCAAGATAGTAAACAACATCAGTTTCAGATCATATGCTCTATCCCTTATTACCTAACAAACAAAAAGACGGAGAAAAGTGGTCTGCACACATGCATACCTACGGCAGTTCACGATCGTTTCCGCTGAATCTGATGGCGACTCCACAAATCTTCAGTTTCCGGCACTGATGAGCGGCTGAATTTCATGTTGCTATGGTTCTGCGACAAAGATGAAATTGTTTGACCGTGGGCGTACAATCGGAACCGTAATTTAAACTAGACTGTTATTGAACGTCAAAATTTTTGCGTTCGTACGGCGCTTAGCTATGTTATTCAATAAATGGGTGGATTATACTTTTTCCCAAAACCTTATAGTCGACCATTTCAAGGTTAAACAACGATATCTTCGTGACGTCATCCTCTTGTAATGATCGGGTCTCTCTAATGCCAAACATTTAGGGAATCCAAACCCATAAATCAACAATAATTGTGATAATATTATAGTAAAATCGCTAATTTGTTACGCGCATTCTGTGCGACTTTACATCCTGCGTTTTACAATCAAATTCTATCATTAGAACATTTTTGTTCGCTGAAATCGCACCGTGGTTTGGAATTGACTCGGCAACATTTTTGCACGCATTGTTGTAATAAAAAGATGTCAAATAACATTTTTCGTCAATGTATCTTATTTAAATACATTTTCCACGTTTCTAAAATTACTTACGGAATTTATGAATATGAAAGTAGTCGAGTAGTGACTATAGATATGTAAAAAGATGCAGTAAACAGAAAACCAAGAAATCCACGCCAAGTGGAAAAATTTCTTAACGGATCGGACTGCTATTGTATGAGCGGTGTCTTTGTAGCCGTGGAAAAACTATCAACCACTTTCAAAGCTTCTTTTTTGCTTTATACAACACACAGCAAATAAGTTTGGGAAATTCTAAATAGCGTTAAATACACAACATGTCTGATTCACCTACTTCAGAAGAAATGGGATCAACGACGGAGAACAAGCTATCAACTAGTTTCGCTTCATGGGAAGATGACGTCACTGCTGACTTCATTATTAAAGTTGGAGAGAAGTCCTTCAACGTCAATCGGGAAACTATCATTACGAACTCTGAATATTTCCGAGCAATGTTGGCTCATGATACTGTAGAAAACCAGCAGGGATTTGTTGACATGAAGGACGTGGATCCAGATGTGATTGGGGAATGCATTGAGTTCATGAGGACTGGAAGAATGATCGAGATTAACATGGATAACGTAGGAAATGTGCTGAACGCCACAGGAATTATGCAACTGGATAAGATAACAGAAACTTGTGTGGAGTTTTTGAAAAGAAATCTTGAACCTAAAAACTGTGTCCACATATTTGAGATAATATTGAAGTACGATATAACAGGATTGCAAGAAAAAGTTCAAACACTTTTCAATGAAACGTACAAGGTCAATGCTTTGACGGATCTCACTCAACTTTCGGAATCAGATTTCATAAAACATCTTCAGCAGTATGAGTTTTCTGCCAACATTATTGCCTGGGAAGCTATAATGCTTTGGATGGGATTTGACCTCGATGCTCGTGGTAAATCTCTGTTCACATTATTGAATGTATTGAACTGGCATGATTTTCCTTCTCACGAGTTTCTCAAACGACTTTGGTCTGAACCGATGTTCCAAAATTGCCAGCAATGCGTCGACTTAGCGTACGAAAGAGTATTCATGGATACAAAAGGTTTCAAACTATGCCTTTCCATTTTTAACTATTATTTTCTGAAAAACCTTACCGAAAAGTTCAAGTTCATTCCGAGAGAAATTAAAGATTTTCTTTCTGAGTTTTTCAAAGATAACATTATCAAACTGCTTGCAATGCCAGGTTTTCAAAATTTATTCAAATCTGAAGTCATCGCTCTACTTTCCGACTCAAGCATCGACGATTTAACAGGAGAGAAATGGAAATGGTTGGCTATAAAGTCATGGACTGCGGTAGAGCAAGAGCGCAAATATCATTTACCAGATTTGTTTCGCTGCATCAGTCTCGATAAAATTCCAAATTCATTCTTGCGGACTATCAGAAATGATGCTTTGATAAAAGACTGCGTAGAAGCCCAACAATATATGTTGGACACTTACGTGAACACGAAATCTATGAAAAAGCGTCACTTCATTGCAGTTCTGTACACTGATGGCGGGATTAACGCCATGGATATTTCAACAAAGTCTTGGAAAGGCCTTGGTAATTTTGAAGCAAGCTCAAATAGTCAAATATTCTCGTTAAATGGAAAAGTATGTCTCATATTAGACAACAAAATGTTTTATTTATCGCAGGGAGGTGTCTGGAAAGAAAAATGCTCGATGAGCTTCAGATTCAATGCATCAAGTAAAATTGCCTCCATTGAAGATTGCATTTACGTCATTTCAGGAGACCGCACATCCAGATATGATTCATTAAGCGATCGTTGGGAAGAGGACTTGCCTGGATTCAGGAATGAAGATGACGATAAACATGACCAGGAAATAGAGGAAAAGTGTCGCACTGACAATAGTTATGGTTATAATCAATCTAGCAGAATTCAAAATAGCATCAAAAATAGAAGAGAAGTCCTTGCAAAGTTTTGCGTGGTTTCCAGCCGTACTGATATTTATGTGCGTCAGGCAGAGAAACTAAAAATATTTAATCGGAAGAACAGTAGCTGGTCGCGTGTAAGTGATTCACCATACGATACAACTCATCGATATACATCAGCAGTCAGCCTATCGGATGAAATTTACTTCCTATATGACGAACAAAGCGCCAAAAGTTACAATCCAAAAATGATAGTATGGAAGGATGTTGAGAGCCTGCCTAAACAATCTGGAAGAAACTGGGCTATGGAACTAGATGATAATTTGTTTGTTGTCCAGGACAATGGGAACGTTTTCGTTTATAGTCCCTTTAGCAAAACCTGGACGAGATGCGGCGAGATTCCAAAATATGTCGCGGGAATGGAAGGAAATACTTCCACAATAGATATTGCCTCTGTATGTTCTTTCTATGAGCTTGAGAGAGACGATGATGCATAAAACGGAACAAACCATTTTCAAATCAAGGAAAACCCTCCCAGAAAAACAAACTACTACAAACTATTGAAATGATTTAACTTCTCTTGTCGGTGAACATCGTATTAAAAGAAAAGTTAATTCTTATATGTGCAACATATATCGGTATTGAAATTTCCATACGCATAGATCACAACTATTCATTCTCGTTGAAAAAATGCTTCTTCCTCATTACCGAACTCATTTAATATGCGGGTCGTGCTAAGAAGACATAGCGCTTTTTGTCTAAATTAAAATAACAGTAGAGAAAATTTACATTTTTTATCTGCTTTACAAGGATTAAATATCATTTCATCGAGTGTGAGATGAAAGCCGAGAATCTGGCTTAAATATATAGTGAACCCACAACCTCTGGTACCCTAATTCAGATTCCTGTGTTTAAGCAAGCAACCTGTGATGTGGGCCATGGCACCACGTTCCTTCCCTTGTACATATTATTGCATTAATTTTTATTTTTGAGGTGTTAAAGAAAGTCTGATTGTAATTTTATGTGAATAATATACAGAGTGAAGCTAAGAAAGACTGTTGATTAAGGATTGGACCTATGGGATTAAAGTTTTGAATATTTTATTTAGAACCGAATCTCTGAAAAAGCAATTTCGAATCGAATCTTTTCGAATATGATTCTATATAAATAAAACTCATTCCCAAATGTTTTAGATGTTATATTACGTTACAAAACCAATAATCACGTACATTGTTCAAATTCAAGCGATACTGAACAGGAACGAAATAGCTGTGTATTAATTTGACAGCTGAGCACAACAAAATTGTCAAAAATTTTCCCAAACACTCACTAAATACCCTAACAATATCAAAATTTTTCATTTCGAGGTCTGATAACGACAGTAGTTCACACGGTATCTATTATCTGATTAGTCATAGAAGGCGTGATTGCGAACTTGGACAAAATAGGTATCAAGTCCCACAAGTCGCGTCTGCACTTTCTCAAATCAGTACGAGTTGAGTTAGTTATTTAGCTAAGACGAGTCGAGTCATTGAAAAGGTGACTCGAGTCTCCCCAACACTACGCAGTAAACCCAGTGAAAAATTGTATTTCAGCTTGAGCTACGAATGGCGCGATCCATCAGTAGTTGTGTGTGCGAAAATGCTCTTAGTGAACAACCAGACTGACTGAACTCCCCCCACAATAAAATAACAGTGCTAGGTCAAGTTCGTAGTAAAAAAAAGCGGCGGATGGTTGTACTATCGCCCGGGGCGAATATACATCCCTTAATTATTGGCTTTTTATTTGAAAACCTCGTATTCATAAACAAAATTTTGGCGCCTAACTTATTTGGAGAGTAATAGGGAAAATTACTTTGACTTTTCTTCATCAACCAAGATTTGAAATCTTCATCTGCCAACTCAGCTACATTCATAATTAACGAACTATTATTCAATACCAAAGAGCGTTCCATTGTTATGGCGCGGACTGAACGCCAGAGGTGTGTATGTACATGACTGAACGGCGTTCAACGATACGCTGGACACCTTTAAATTTTAGGGGGGACGCTACGTCAGGGTATTATTTAGTATAATTTTTTCGACGAGAGGAGAATTAAAACTTTTAGTCGAGGTGCCAAAATATGTGAGTGTGGCGGGGACAATTTTTCGAAGAATCTTTACACTAAAATAATGATCGTGTAAAAATGTCTCTATTTTTTGTAGTACATATAAAGACATTGTGCCTAAAATATGGTTGTGGTTGGTATGGGTGGTACTGGTAGGTATATAACAACGACCTGCATTTGAACGGACACGATAACGTTTAGTCATATGAGGAAGCGTCAATCTTTACTTTCCCGCCTCATTGGAGCTGTCTATCTGTGGCTCATACTAAACAATATACAAATTTAGATAGAGAGTCTAACACTGGCACAAATTGTTAGTCGTCATATAACGTTTTAACTACCTTTCATGACGTACCGGACATTATTCTTTATGCTTTCGAACGCCCACGCTGATCGCAATGATTTACTGCATTGTTAAGCAGACAAAAATTTTATTTCGTAAAGCATGAGCCACACATTGACCGCGCTTCATCGACGCGAAAAAAAAAGATTTTTTTAGGCGAACAAACAAAAGTGGCATCGGCACAGAATATTCACCTCTCAGTAATGTGGTATACCTGACTGAGCGTAACAGAAAAACACGTTGCCGTACGCACGAAATGCGGGACGCAGAACAACTCAAATTTGGAAGAAGACGCTATGTCAGAGTATTATTAAGTTAATTAAACTTTTTGTAGAAGTGCGAAAAATGTATCTATGGCGGGGACAATTTTTCCCAGAATCTTTAAACTGAAATAATGGTCGTGTAAAAACGTCTCGATTTTTTTTTTTTGCAGCACATATAAAGACAATGTGCCTAAAATATGGCTGTGGTTGGTATGGGTGGTACTGATAGGTATATAACAACGAGCTGCATTAGAACGGAAACGATAACGTTTCTTCATATGAGTAAGCGTCAATCTTTACTTTCCCGCCTCATTGGAGCTGTCTATCTGTGGCTCATACTAAACAATATACAAATTCAGATAGAGTGTAACACTGGCACAAATTGTTAGTCGTCATATAATGTTATAATTACCTTTCATGACGTACCAGATATTTTTCTTTAGGCTTTCAGCCGCCCACGCTGATCGCAATGTATTTACTGCATTGTTAAGCAGACAAGAATTTTATTACTTCAAGCATGAGCCGCAGATGGACCACGTCTCATCGACGCGATCTATTTATGACACATACCTAACAGAGCATATTAGGTCAATTTTTTTTTCTCATAGGAGAATATATTCTCATTATTTATTGTGATAGTCACAGACGTAAAACGGCGCAACTTAGCGCTCAACTTGTATATGGTCGCCAGTTTGCTTGTGGTGAGTTTTACTGAAAAAAAATATTGTGATTAAATCGATTTAATAGATTCAGCAAAGTGATTCTATCAAATGCGCGACATGTCTAAATCAGATACTACGGATGAAATTGGACCGACAGAGAAAATGAAACTGTCAAACAGTGCTGGTTCAGGAGAATATGATATAACCACTGACTTCATGATTAAAGTTGGAGAGAAGTCGTTCAACGTTGATCGAGAAACGATCATTACGAACTCTGAATATTTCCGAGCAATGTTAGCTCATGATACTGTAGAAAACCAGCAGGGATTTGTTGACATGAAGGACGTGGATCCAGATGTGATTGGGGAATGCATTGAGTTCATGAAGACTGGAAGAATGGTGGAAATTAACATGGATAACGTAGGAGATGTGCTGAACGCCGCAGGTATTATGCAACTGGTTAAAATAACAGAAACTTGTGTGAAGTTTTTGGAAGGAAATCTTGAACCTGAAAACTGTATCATCATATTTGAGATAATATTGAAGTACGATATAACAGGATTACAAGAAAAAGTTCAAACACTATTCAATGAAACGTACAAGATCAATACTTCGGATCTCACTCAACTTTCGGCATCAGATTTCATAAAACATCTTCAGCAGTATGGGTTTTCTGCCAATATTATTGCCTGGGAAGCTATAATGCTTTGGATGAGATTTGACATCGATGCTCGTGGCAAATCTTTGTTCACACTACTGAACACGTTGAACTGGCAGGATTTTCCTTCTCACGAGTTTCTCAAACGACTTTGGTCTGAACCGATGTTCGAAAATTGCCAGCAATGCGTCGACTTAGCGTACGAAAGAGTATTCATGGATACTGAAGGTTTCAGATTACGCCTTTCCATTTTTAACTATTATTTTCTGAAAAACCTTACCGAAAAGTTCAAGTTCATTCCAAGAGAAATTAGAAGTTTTCTTCCGAAGTTTTTCAGAAATAACATTGTCAAACTGCTTGCAATGCCAGGTTTTCAAAATTTATCCAAATCTGAAGTTATCGCTCTACTTTCCGACTCAAGCATCGACGATTTAACAGGAGAGAAATGGAAATGGTTGGCTATAAAGTCATGGATCGAGGTAGAACAAGAGCGCAAATATCATTTACCAGATTTGTTTCGCTGCATCAGTCTCGATAAAATTCGAAATTCATTCTTGCGGACTATTAGAAATGATGCTTTGATAAAAGACTGCGTAGAAGCGCAACAATTCATGTTGGACTCTTGTTTAACCACGAAATCTGTGAAGAAGCGTCACTTCATTGCAGTTCTGTACACTGATGGCAGGATTAGCGCCATGGATATTTCAACAAAGTCTTGGAAAGTCCTTGGCTATTTCAAAGCAAGCTCAAATAGTGAAATATTCTCGTTAAATGGAAAAGTATGTCTCATAAAAGACAACAATATGTTTTATTTATCGCAGAGATGTGTCTGGAAAAAAAAATGCTCGATGAGCTTCAGATTAAATGCATCAAGTAAAATTGCCTCGACTGAAGATTGCATTTACGTCATTTCAGGAGATCGCACATCCAGATATGATTTATTAAGCGATCGTTGGGAAGAGGACTTGCCTGGATTCAGGGATGAAGATGACGATAAAGATGACCAGGAAATAGAGGAAAAAATTCGCACTGACAATGAATATGTCTATTATCAATCTAGCAGAATTCAAAATAGAAAAGAAGCCCTTGCAAAGTTTTGCGTGGTTTCCAGCAATATGGATATTTATGTGCGTCAGGCAGAGAAACTAAAAATATTTAATCGGCAGAACAGTAGCTGGTCGCGTGTAAGTGATTCACCATACGATACAACTCATCAGTATAAATCAGCGGTCAGCATATCGGATGAAATTTACTTCCTATATGACGAAGGAAGCGCCAAAAGTTACAATCCAAAAATGATAGAATGGGAGGATGTTGAGAGCCTGCCTGAACAATCCGTCAAACACTGGGCGATCGATCTAGATGATAATTTGTTTGTTGTCCAGGACACTGGGAACATTTTCGTTTATAGTCCCTTCAACAAAACCTGGACGAGATGCGGCAAGATTCCGAAATATGTCGCGGGAATGGATGGAAATACTTTCACAATAGATATTGCTTCTGTATGTTCTTTCTATGAGCTTGAGAGAGACGATGATGCATGAAACGGAACAAACCATGTTCAAATCATAGAAAAACCTTTCAGAAAAACAAACTACTACAGAATATTGAAATGATTTCACTTGTCTTGTCGGTGAACATCGTATCACAAGAAAAGTTAATTCTTATATGTGCAACATATATCGGTATTGAAATTTTCATATGCATAGATCACAACTATTCATTCTCGTTGAAAAAATGCCTCTTCCTCATTACCGAACTCATTTAATATTCAGGTCGTGCTAAGAAGACATAGTGCTTTTTGTAGAAATTAAAATAACAGTAGAGAAAATTTACATTTTTTACTTGCTTTACAAGGATTAAATATCATTTCATCGAGTGTGAGATGAAAGCCGAGAATCTGGCTTAAATATATAGTGAACCCACGACCTCTGGTACCTCAATTCAGGTCCCTGTGTTTAAACAAGCAACCTGTGATGTGGGCGATGGCACCATGTTCCTTCCCTTGTACATATTATTGCATTAATTTTTATTTTGAGGTGTTAAAGAAAGTCTGATTGTAGTTTTATGTGAATAATATACAGAGTGAAGCTAACAAAGACTGATCATTGAGGATTGAACCTAAGGGATTAAAGTTTTGAATAGTTTATTTAGAACCGAGTCTCTGAAAAAGCAATTTCGAATTGAATCTTTTCGAATATGATTCTATATAAATAAAACTCATTCCCAAATGTTTTAGATGTTATATTACGTTACAAAACCAATAATCACGTACATTGTTCAAATTCAAGCGATACTGAACAGGAACGAAATAGCTGTGTATTAATTTGACAGCTGAGCACAACAAAATTGGCAAAAATTTCCCCAAACACTCACCAAATACCCTAACAATATCAAAATTTTTCATTTCGAGGTCTGATAACGACAGTAGTTCACACGGTATCTATTATCTGATTAGTCATAGAAGGCGTGATTGCGAACTTGGACAAAATAGGTATCGAGTCCCACAAGTCGCGTCTGCATTTTCTCAAATCAGTACGAGTTGAGTTAGTTATTTAGCTAAGACGAGTCGAGTCATTGAAAAGGTGACTCGAATTTCTCCAACACTACGCAATAAACCCAGTGAAAAATTGTATTTCAGCTTGAGCTACGAATGGCGCGATCCATCAGTAGTTGTGTGTGCGAAAATGCTCTTAGTGAACAACCAGACTGACTGAACTCCCCCCACAATAAAATAACAGTGCTAGGTCAAGTTCGTAGTAAAAAAAGCGGCGGATGGTTGTACTATCGCCCGGGGCGAATATACATCCCTTAATTATTGGCTTTTTATTTGAAAAACTCGTATTCATAAACAAAATTTTGGCGCCTAACTTATTTGGAGAGTAATAGGGAAAATTACTTTGACTTTTCTTCATCAACCAAGATTTGAAATCTTCATCTGCCAACTCAGCTACATTCATAATTAACGAACTATTATTCAATACCAAAGAGCGTTCCATTGCTATGGCAACACACGAACTGAGCGCCAGAGGTGTGTATGTACATGACTGAACGGAGTTCAACGATACGCTGGACACCTTTAAATTTTAGGGGGGACGCTAGGTCAGGGTATTATTTAGTATAATTTTTTCGACGAGAGGAGAATTAAAACTTTTAGTCGAGGTGCCAAAATATGTGAGTGTGGCGGGGACAATTTTTCGAAGAATCTTTACACTGAAATGTTGGTCGTGTAAAAACATCTCGATTTTTTGCAGTATATATGAAGTATATAGAAATTGTGCCTACAATATGGTTGTGGTTGGTATTCGTGGTACTGGTAGGTATATAACCACCAGCTGCATTTGAACGGAAACGATAACGTTTACTCATATGAGGAAGCGTCAATCTTTACTTTCCCGCCTCATTGGAGCTGTCTTACCGTGGCTCATACTAAACAATATACAAATTCA
The DNA here is from genome assembly GCA_963675895.2 of Styela plicata. Taxonomy (NCBI): domain Eukaryota; kingdom Metazoa; phylum Chordata; class Ascidiacea; order Stolidobranchia; family Styelidae; genus Styela; species Styela plicata. The sequence continues at coordinate 2,206,284 of OZ023140.1, read as the reverse complement.
GATAGAGTGTCTAACACTGGCACAAATTGTTAGTCGTCATATAACGTTATAATTACCTTTCATGACGTACCGGATATTTTTTTTAGGCTTTCAACCACCCACGCTGATCGCAATGTATTTACTGCATTGTTAAGCAGAAAAGAATTTTATTACTTCAAGCATGAGCCGCAGATGGACCACGTCTTATCGACGCGATGTATCCATGACACATACCTAACAGGAGATGTTAGGAGATTTTTTTCTCATAGGAGAATATATTCTCATTATTTATTGTAATAGTCACAGACGTATAACGGCGCAACTTAGCGTTCAACTTGTAAGTGGTCGCCAGTTTGCTTGTGGTGAGTTTAACTAAAAAAAAATATTGTGATTAAATCGATTTAATAGATTCAGCAAAGTGATTCTATCAAATGCGCGACATGTCTAAATCAGATACTACGGATGAAATTGGACCGACAGAGAAAATCAAACTGTCAAACAGTGCTGGTTCAGGAGAATACGACACCACAACTGACTTCATGATTAAAGTTGGAGAGAAGTCGTTCAACGTTGATCGGAAAACGATCATTACGAACTCTGAATATTTTCGAGCAATGTTAGCTCATGATACCGTAGAGAACCAGCAGGCATTTGTTGACATGAAGGACGTGGATCCAGATGTGATTGGGGAATGCATTGAGTTCATGAAGACTGGAAGAATGGTGGAAATTAACATGGATAACGTAGGAGATGTGCTGAACGCCGCAGGTATTATGCAACTGGTTAAAATAACAGAAACTTGTGTGAAGTTTTTGGAAGGAAATCTTGAACCTGAAAACTGTATCATCATATTTGAGATAATATTGAAGTACGATATAACAGGATTACAAGAAAAAGTTCAAACACTATTCAATGAAACGTACAAGATCAATACTTCGGATCTCACTCAACTTTCGGCATCAGATTTCATAAAACATCTTCAGCAGTATGAGTTTTCTGCCAATATTATTGCCTGGGAAGCTATAATGCTTTGGATGAGATTTGACATCGATGCTCGTGGTAAATCTTTGTTCACACTACTGAACACGTTGAACTGGCAGGATTTTCCTTCTCACGAGTTTCTCAAACGACTTTGGTCTGAACCGATGTTCGAAAATTGCCAGCAATGCGTCGACTTAGCGTACGAAAGAGTATTCATGGATACTGAAGGTTTCAAACTATGTCTTTCCATTTTTAACTATTATTTTCTGAAAAACCTTACCGAAAAGTTCAAGTTCATTCCAAGAGAAATTAGAAGTTTTCTTCCGAAGTTTTTCAGAAATAACATTGTCAAACTGCTTGCAATGCCAGGTTTTCAAAATTTATCCAAATCTGAAGTTATCGCTCTACTTTCCGACTCAAGCATCGACGATTTAACAGGAGAGAAATGGAAATGGTTGGCTATAAAGTCATGGATCGAGGTAGAACAAGAGCGCAAATATCATTTACCAGATTTGTTTCGCTGCATCAGTCTCGATAAAATTCGAAATTCATTCTTGCGGACTATCAGAAATGATGCTTTGATAAAAGACTGCGTAGAAGCGCAACAATTCATGTTGGACTCTTGTTTAACCACGAAATCTGTGAAGAAGCGTCACTTCATTGCAGTTCTGTACACTGATGGCAGGATTAGCGCCATGGATATTTCAACAAAGTCTTGGAAAGTCCTTGGCTATTTCAAAGCAAGCTCAAATAGTGAAATATTCTCGTTAAATGGAAAAGTATGTCTCATAAAAGACAACAATATGTTTTATTTATCGCAGGGAGGTGTCTGGAAAAAAAAAATGCTCGATGAGCTTCAGATTAAATGCATCAAGTAAAATTGCCTCGACTGAAGATTGCATTTACGTCATTTCAGGAGATCGCACATCCAGATATGATTTATTAAGCGATCGTTGGGAAGAGGACTTGCCTGGATTCAGGGATGAAGATGACGATAAAGATGACCAGGAAATAGAGGAAAAAATTCGCACTGACAATGAATATGTCTATTATCAATCTAGCAGAATTCAAAATAGAAAAGAAGCCCTTGCAAAGTTTTGCGTGGTTTCCAGCAATATGGATATTTATGTGCGTCAGGCAGAGAAACTAAAAATATTTAATCGGCAGAACAGTAGCTGGTCGCGTGTAAGTGATTCACCATACGATACAACTCATCAGTATAAATCAGCGGTCAGCATATCGGATGAAATTTACTTCCTATATGACGAAGGAAGCGCCAAAAGTTACAATCCAAAAATGATGATAGAATGGGAGGATGTTGAGAGCCTGCCTGAACAATCCGTCAAACACTGGGCGATCGATCTAGATGATAATTTGTTTGTTGTCCAGGACACTGGGAACATTTTCGTTTATAGTCCCTTCAACAAAACCTGGACGAGATGCGGCAAGATTCCGAAATATGTCGCGGGAATGGATGGAAATACTTTCACAATAGATATTGCCTCTGTATGTTCTTTCTATGAGCTTGAGAGAGACGATGATGCATAAAACGGAACAAACCATTTTCAAATCATAGAAAACCCTCCAAGAAAAACAAACTACTACAAACTATTATTGAAATGATTTCACTTGTCTTGTCGGTGAACATCGTATCACAAGAAAAGTTAATTCTTATATGTGCAACATATATCGGTATTGAAATTTTCATATGCATAGATCACAACTATTCATTCTCGTTTAAAAAATGCCTCTTCCTTATTACCGAACTCATTTAATAAGCGGGTTGTGCTAAGAAGACATGGCGCTTTTTGTCTAAATTAAAATAACAGTAGAGAAAATTTACATTTTTTACCTGCTTTACAAGGATTAAATATCATTTCATCGAGTGTGAGATGAAAGCCGAGAATCTGGCTTAAATATATAGTGAACCCACGACCTCTGGTACCCTAATTCAGATTTCTGTGTTTAAACAAGCAACCTGTGATGTGGGCCATGGCACCATGTTCCTTCGCTTGTACATATTATTGCATTAATTTTTATTTTTGAGGTGTTAAAGAAAGTCTGATTGTAATTTTATGTGAATAATAAATATACAGATTGAAGCTAAGAAAGACTGTTGATTAAGGATTGGACCTATGACATTAAAGTTTTGAATATTCTATTTAGAACCGAATCTCTGAAAAAGCAATTTCGAATCGAATCTTTTCGAATATGATTCTATATAAATAAAACTCATTCCCAAATGTTTTAGATGTTGTATTACGTTACAAAACCAATGATCACGTACATTGTTCAAATTCAAGCGATACTGAACAGGAACGAAATAACTGTGTATTAATTTGACAGCTGAGCCCAATAAAATTGGCAAAAATTTCCCTAAAAACTCACCAAATACTAAACAATATCAAAATTTTTGCTTTGAAGGTCTGACAACGACAGTAGCTCACAAGGTATCTGTTATCTGATTAGTCATAGAAGGCGTGATTGCGGACTTGAACAAAAATGGTATCAAGTCCCAAAACAAGTCGAGTTGAGTTAGTTATGTAGGTAAGACGAGTCATTGAAAAGGTGACTCGAGTCTCCCCAACACTACGCAATAAATCCAGTGAAAAATTGTATTTCAGGCGATCCAGCAGTAGCTGTTTGTGCGAAAATACTCTCAGTGAACAATAAGACTGACTGAACTCCCCCCCCCCCCCCCCCCCCTCACAATAAAGTAACAGTGTTAGTAAAAGAAGTGGTATATGGTTGAACTATCGCTCGGTGCAGATACAACTCATCGCACTTTACCATAGCGATTTAGTTCCATTGGGGATGTTGTTAGTCAGTTGGTTAGTTGCTTCTTTTTTGACGCTGCTTCCGGCCTTACTCAGAGTGAATTTCAATAAAATATTATTCCTTCGTATTTCGTTATGCTACTAGAACTATTTACAAATATAAAGGTGAAAACTGTCATGCCAAATATTGAGTGAGTCCCCACCCCACACGCAGAAGCTTGAATAAACGAAAATTTTGACAAAATGGCAACTTTATTTCATCGGGCGTTTTACAACCAAGTATTATCGTTAGAATTCGTTTTCCAGCTAAAATATCGCCATGTATTTCAAAGGGACTCGGAGAGTTATGGCTCGCCATCAGCGCGTATTTTCGTCAGTATGAAACTATCAATTAATTTACCTTTTTTGTTCTCCACCCGACGATTCGAATCTATCATATTCCGTTCACACCCTCGTTTCCTTTGAAAAAAACTGAACTCTACGTTATAAATTTTATCTAGCATGACCTACTGGCGGGCCGAAAGTGTGAATTTTTTTAATTTTGTGATCGAATCGGATAATTTATATTTTTTTTCTGAAAATTCTAAGCGAAACTAATCGAAGAGCAGAAAAGTATGAAACGTTGTTGTAGCATCGGCACAGAATATTCACCTCTCAGTAATGTGGTATACTGGACCGATCGGGACGGAAAAACGCGTTGCCGTACGCACGAAATGCAGGACGCAGAACACCTTCAAATTTGTGGGAAGACGCTATGTCTGAGCGTTATTAAGTTGATTAAACTTTTTGTAGAAGCGCAAAAAATGTACCATCTTTACAAAATTTTATTTCGTAAAGCATGAACCACATATTGACCGCGTCTCATCGACGCAAAAAAGGTTTTTTTTAGGCAAACAAACAAAAGTGGCATCGGCACAGAATATTTACCTCTCAGTAATGTAGTATACCCGACTGAGCGTAACAGAAAAACACGTTGCCGTACGCACGAAATGAAGGACGCAGAGGAACTTTAAATTTGGAGGAAGACGCTATGTCAGAATATTATTAAGTTGATTAAACTTTTTGTAGAAGTGCGAAAAATGTATCTATGGCGGGGACAATTTTTCCCAGAAACTTTACATTGAAATAATGGTCGTGTAAGAACATCTCGATTTTTTGCAGCACATAGAAAGACATTGTGCCTACAATACGGTTCTGGTTGGTATTCGTGGTACTGGTAGGTATATAACAACGAGCTGCATTTGAACGGAAACAATAACGTTTACTCATATGAGGAAGCGTCAATCTTTACTTTCCCGCCTCATTGGAGCTGTCTATCTGTGGCTCATACTAAACAATATACAAATTCAGATAGAGTGTCTAACACTGGCACAAATTGTTAGTCGTCATATAACGTTATAATTACCTTTCATGACGTACCGGATATTTTTTTTAGGCTTTCAACCACCCACGCTGATCGCAATGCATTTACTGCATTGTTAAGCAGAATCGACGCGATCTATCCATGACATATACCTAACAGAATATGTTAGGTATTTTTTTTTCCCATAGGAAAATATGCTCATTATTTATTGTAATAGTCACACACGGATAACGGCGTCACTTAGCGCTCAACTTATAAGTGGTCACCAGTTTGCTTGAAGTGAGTTTTACTAAAAAAAAATATTGTGATTAAATCAATTTAATAGCTTTAGCAAAGTGATTCTATCAAATGCTCGACATGTCTAAATCAGATACTACGGATGAAATTGGACCGACAGAGAAAATCAAACTGTCAAACAGTGCTGGTTCAGGAGAATACGACACCACCACTGACTTCATGATTAAAGTTGGAGAGAAGTCGTTCAACGTTGATCGGAAAACGATCATTACGAACTCTGAATATTTTCGAGCAATGTTGGCTCATGATACCGTAGAAAACCAGCAGGCATTTGTTGACATGAAGGACGTGGATCCAAATGTGATTGGGGAATGCATTGAGTTCATGGAGACTGGAAGAATGATCGAGATTAACATGGATAACGTAGGAGATGTGCTGAACGCCGCAGGAATTATGCAACTGGATAAGATAACAGAAACTTGTGTGGAGTTTTTGGAAGGAAATCTCAATCCTGAAAACTGTATCACCATATTTGAGATAATAATAAAGTACAGCATAACAGGATTGCAAGAAAAAGTTCAAACACTTTTCAATGAAACGTACAAGATCAATACCTTGACGGAGCTCGTTCAACTTTCGGAATCAAATTTCGTAAAACATCTACAGCAGCATAAATTCTCTGCCAATATCGTTGCTTGGGAAGCCATTATGCGTTGGATTTATCATGACGATCGGCAGGAATGTTTATCTGATCTCATGATTTTGTTGAATTGGAAAACTTTTCCATCTACGAATTTTCTCGAACGAGTTTGGAGTGAAACGATATTTGTGAAATCCCAAAAATGTGTAGAAATATTGTGCGAAAATGTTTTTATGGATATAGAAGCTTTTGAGAAAAATATTTCTGCTGAAAATTATTTTACACTCAAAATGATGACAGAAAAGTTCCGATTCATTCCGAAACAAATAAAAAATAGCATCACCGAGTTCCTCAAAAACAACATCATCAAACTTCTAGGGAAACCAGAATTCAAAGCTTTCGAAAAGAAAAAACTTGTTTCCTTGCTCATTGATACCAACATTGACGATATAACAGGAGAAAGGTGGAAATGGTGGGCGATCAAATCCTGGGTTGAATTTGAATCAGAGCGCATAAATTACCTGCCAGAATTAATATATTGTGTTCGGTTAGATCACTTGTCGAGAGCTTTTGTGAAAATGATGGGAGAGGATACTTTATTTAACAACTTACCAGAGTGCCGATCAAGGTTATGGAACGCTATGTTGATGGAAAATATCAAAAAAAGAAAAAGACATTTTATTGCTGTCAAGTATTCCAATGGAAGAATATGTGCTGTGGATGTGATGAATAAAAATTGGTGGGAAATTCCGGATATCTCTGCTGATTGTAATTCTCAAATATTCTCATTCAATGGCAGACTGTGTTACGGCACGAAAAATAATCAGTTATTTGAATAATCAGGTATTTGAATAGAAACAACGAATGGATAAAAATACACTCTTGGATTGGGGAAAGAGGGGACAACCAAATCGAGATTCTCTACGATTACTTAAGTTCCTTTGGTCCGATGGCGATGAATGAATTTACATATTCTACATCAGATAAAGTCGTGACGAGATTCGACATCGTGAACAAGGTCAAGGAGGATATGCCTCCGGCACCATATGGTAAATTATGTTCTGCGGTATCTATAGGGAGATACGTATATTGTGTTTCCGAAGAATCTATTGTTCAGAGATTTGATCTGTTGGAATCATCCTGGGGTTCTTTATCCCCGTTGCCCAGAGGATACCGCATAGACAACAAATTGCTCAGCATCGACAAAAATCTCTTCGCAATTCATAATAATAGGGAAATATACGTTTACGACAAATACTGCAAAAAATGGAATAAGTTGTGTGATGTTCTCAAACAATATTCTTCAAGCGGACAAGAAATATTTGCAGATTCCATCTGTACTTTTTAAAAAGATGAAAGTGAATTATATCAAGGATTTTAAACTGAATAATGTAGTTTAACATTTTTGCTCAAATACTTCAGTGATTTCGGAAATGTTCCTAGAAATCCCACTTTAACTACGCGTATTACTATTTTTTGTTGTTGCTGGGAATACAATATAAGTAATGTCGGAGCCAGTACACTGTAACAAAAAAGCAATGAAATCCCTGTACTCTTTCTGTTTCTATTTCGCATGGCGCGATTGAAATGAAGCTGCAAAATCAACCTTATTAGACAAGTATGGGAAGCTAATGGAACGTATTGCTAAGGTACGGTTGTGAACAAAACTAGCGGAGTGCCTGAGAGAATGGTGAATTTTCAACAGTCATGTTACAGAGTATAACTTCAACAAAAATTGTTTAAAAAGATGGTATTTGTAGAGTGATTTCATGTACTTGAAAAACTGTGTACACTACACGCGAGAGAATCCTATCTCCTCAATTTTCTAATATATCGATAATATATTAACTTTGTCCAAAAGAGCTCTCGTTCCTCCGAACAAAATTTTTTTAACCGGTCAACTGCCATTCACTGTGGAAGTTACACAGTGTCACAGACAATTCTATGCGAGAAGTTTCTTTTCCACGATCTTCTGTGATTCGGAAATTATTGCCTTCACACTGATTTCCCGATCGTGTGGATTTGCAAGCTTTGAAAACGCGAGTACATAAGTGTTCTTTGGGAATGAATGTTCATAAGCCTTCGTTTCTGCCCTCATGTAGCTCTTTGCACAAGAATGTTTTCGGGTGACTCTTATTAATGAAAGTTGTTTAAAACCTTGCTCTGAGCGAATTAAATAAAAAAAATAATTAACATAAAAAGGACATCAACAAAAATTGATGTTATTTGTGAATATGAATTGATTCCATGCATTTATAATAGCAATACTAACGACCCACTCAATTTAAAATACTGTGTACAACCCTGGGCTATTCTGACCTGCCACACACACGAGAGAGTCTTATCTCCTCAATGTATCGTTTATTTTATCGATATTTTAATGGCCCTTGTTTAAAAGAGCTTTGTGCTCCCGAACAAAATTGGAAGTTACACAGTGTCTCAGACTAATCTATGTGAGAATTTTTTTCCGCAAACTTCTGTGATTTGGAATTCATTGCTCCTGATCGTGTATTTGCAAGCTTTGAAAACTCGGATCAATAAGTGTCTTTCGTGAATGAAGGTTCTCCAGCCTTCGCTTCTATAATGCTCTAGCATTATATCCCCCTCAATCCATTCCCTTGCCATGGCGGTACGTCAAAGGTCAATAAATTAGATGTCACAGATACGAACTTGAGACGTTAGTTACAAAATAATTGCATATTTCTGTTCACTTTATTTATTGATTATGATTTGGATGTTATAATTATCAATGTTTTATGTGCGTATTGTATATTGCTGGCGAAATACACTTTGGGTGTAATAATAAGAATAATAGCATTCATGTTTGGTAGGAAAATATATGCAGGTAAAGAATTATTGAAATATGTTTTGCTGGTAACGATGGATCGCATTACTGTGGTACATCTGCTGCCCAGTTATAAATTTAGTTTTGTCAAGCATGAGCCACAGCTGCACCGCGCATCAGTTGCGCGATCCATAAGTGACTCATACTGAACAAACGATGTCAATCCGATATGTCATATTTCGGAGTTCTCGAGAAAGCAAACAAAACCTAAAGTAAAATTGAATACGTGACGAAGAAAAAAAGATGAAGAGTTTTAATTAGGATTCAAAATGAATATCACGCGTTTGGTTACCTCAAATTAAAATATATATAAATAACGATAATAGAATCGCACGCACAGAATACTTTTCCTAATGAAATTTCTTACAGCGGAATTACACTCTGTAAAATCTCATTGGGTGCATCTCAAATTGGCTCATGGCACAACTCGATGTAATTCTATTGTGTGCGATTTTCCTTGTGTGCAGTCCCACATGGTGCAATTTTACTGAAAAAATGACAGCAAGAAACATTGGTGGTAAAATCCTCATACACAACTTAAATTGAGCTGTGTTTTTTAAACTATTTGTATCATTGTCATTGACATACTTGATAGGATTTTATATGTATTATATCTTAATTGTTATCCGTGACTGGGCCCGAGGTGGGTGAATGCAACAAACCTCCATTCATCTCTGGCTCATGTATAAGTGAATTTAAAATGAGAATTTACGGCTCCCTTCACCAACCAGGCCCACGCACAGAAAAAAATGAGAAATAGGACAAGCGAAAAAACCTTCACCCCGATTCGAAATTGTTCGTGGTTCGCCATATAATTAAGCTGAATTCTCACAACTAAGCTTCTCCTCTCCCGCGGGGTAAAAATGAAATCCTATCCTATTGATAATATTGTGCTGTCAACTGTTGTATTTCTATTGAAAAATAAAATGCAAAAAAACCTTCTAGATGCAATTCCATCGAGAGCAATTCCACTGAAATATGAACCCAATTCACAGCTAAGCAAACACGTGTTACTCTTTTGAATGTTTCTTTCAAACTTATTCTCTGGCGTTTTAAAACTTTAATCCCACTAATCTATTTAATCATTTCGCCGGTTCATCACGTTGCTGTGACTCCCAAAATATAAATATGAGTCAATTTCAAGCCAAATTTAGTATTTAATGTCAGAGTTATAAAAGTGATATAGATTTATATATGTGACAAAAATAAAAGAAATTAAGCAGATTTATATATTTCCTTATAAAAGACGTCTACATACGTCTTTTAATAGGATTCCATCAAAAAAAAATTGATTGATTCTCATTGAAAGACGTGTGAAGCACTAAAAGACCGAATGTGCACAATATCACAAAAATCGACTCCAAGCACCTCTTGAGTCGATGTAAATAAAAATATTCAGTTGAACATTTCAGATTTAATCTGGCCTGGATCTGTTTTTTGTGTGGTTTTTTGTAAGTAGTGTTTTTTTCATGCTAGGATAGATTAAAGGTTAGGAGTGTTCAAATATATCTGCTAAGGATTTTAGTTGTCATGGCTGAACATATTATCTGCGTCACAGCGACTGGTGGTCTGCCTCTGTTCACGAGATCAAAGCAAGGTAAGATTTGAAACTTGATGAGACGCGGGTCCGTTCATCCTCTGCACAAGATAGGATTAATTTTTATTCTGCCATGAAGAACAATTTTTTCTGGTAAATGTACTTCTTATCATTGACCATATTTGGCTATGTTTTTCAGGTTTGTCTGTCTTCCAGCCAGAGCATGACAGCCTTAGGTACAAATTGCTGGACAAATTGGCCAAGATAATTATTTTTTTTTGTACAGTGGTAGATAGTCTAAATGTGCCCGGTTATCTCAATCCGTAAAGCACTGCTGGTGGGGAATACGCTTCGAGCTATGCATCACTGCAGACCTGTTCGAATCTTATGATTATAGGCGAATCGTCTGCTGGATTCCTCATCGGCGAACTGTAGTTCCTTAAGTGCTGCTTACAGCTTCCTCCACCAACCAGGTCCATGCGTAGAAGTAGAAAAAATTGTGAAAATACGTTAATTCAAAAACGTTCACCCCTCATATGGAACTGGTATCTGCATGAGAGTTTTCAAGTTTTAAAATTTGACATATTATCAATTTTTTAATAATTGCGTTCCTTTTTTTACAATTTCAGGCTCTCCCCCACTATCTTTTCCTGTCATGGCATCATTGAATGGAGTTCATTTATTCGCACAAAACCGGGATGTAACGTTGGTCAGTACTTTGACTACGGATCATAAGATTGCTTGGAAGATGTATCAAGGTATGAGATTTTTATTGAATCGGCTGAGCAACATTAGGTGACGCTCAACCTGGCAGAATACCACCTTCTCTGCTACCCAGACCCCTGAAAGAAAAGGTTTTGTCAGAAAAAAATTCAGCAAATGAACAGTATTTTATGATACAACTCTTGTTAGTAGACTAAAATGTCTCTTTTTATGTTTGTAATGAAACTGCTTGCATAATAAGGTTTAACACGATGGAAAGGTTCATTACCGGTGCACGGTGGTTCATGTAAGCTCTGAATACAGCTTCCTCTACCAACCGGGTCCATGCACTGGAAAAATAAGAAATAGATGATGAACCAAAAACCTTCACCCAGATTCAAACTGGTGTTTCGGTGAAAAGGTCCATTACAGGTGCACGGTGGCTCATGTAAGCTCTGATTCTGGCTTCCTCTACCAATCGGGTCTATGCACTGGAAAAATAAGAAATAGATGATAAACCAAAAACCTTCACCCAGATTCAAACTGGTGTTTCGGTGAAAAGGTCCATCACCGGTGCACGGTGGCTCATGTAAGCTCTGATTCTGGCTTCCTCTACCAATCTGGTCTCTGCACTGGAAAAATAAGAAATAGGTGATGAGCCAAAAACCTTCACCCAGATTCAAACTGGTGTCTACGTATGAAATTGTGTTCCGCCGTATTCTCAGCCTTCCTCTCCGCAGAATAAAAATAAAACCCTATTCCAATATATCTTGCAATAGAATTTTTCTAGATTTCAAGGGTCAATGGATCCGAAAAGGAAGTATTTATTAATGTCCTTGCGTCATAGCTTAGTTTAAACAGCATTCAGAATTCCCTGTGTAAAAAGAATAATGTTTTGATATTTCAAATTTGCTAATATTTTTAATATTTTTTACAGCAAAGTCATGATTTTTGTCAAATTTTACAACGTAAAATTTGTCATATATCATGATTTTGCTGCAAAATGATTCCATAATCGAAAAAACAGAATGGCTTTAAATCAGAATTTATTTTATTCCATAAGGAAATTCCGAAGAAACTTCTGAATTGAGTCAGACTCAGAGCTGCCAGATGATAGAGAAATATTTCGAATTGTCCTACAACCACCATCAGTGGAAGCGCAGGGTAGTCGGACCGGTGGTCTGAACCCCAAGGACCCCCTTCCCCCAAGCCTAAGATTGGGGGAGGAGCCCCTCTAAATGAACTAACATTAGGATACAATTGTGAAAATTCTCTAAATCTTAGTGCGCCTTCAGCATGAATATTTTTGTTTCTGCTTTTTTGACGAAACTATATTTCCAGAATATGTTTTTTAGATAAATTTTGGCAAAATAACGCTCAAAGTTTCTTGCTCGTCGCCACTGCCGGTACCCACTCACTCAGCTTAACCTTTAATTTTACTGTTTTCCAGACAGTATAGTTCTAATCGCACTGGTGCCAAATCAAAAAGCTTCAAAAAATTCTAAAAAAGATGGACAAGGGGACACAAGATCTTCAGAAATACGAGAAGCAACAATCTCTGACGCTCACCTACTCCGAATCTTAGACAACGTATTTCATTCACTGGTGTTGCTCACAGGTAGGGCTGGGCAAAACCGAATCACTTGGAGTTTGAATCTGATTCAAATATTTTTTTCGAATCGAATCCTTAATTATCTGTAAATTTGTAAATAACAAATATCCCATTTTACTATTACAACATGTCTGCATTGCGAAAATCAAAAATATTATGGTTTGTAGTGTGCATTTCCAATTGATACTAAGAGCAGCAATTTTCATATTTTAACTCCGAAATATAACCATTTTGGTCAAAATTGATCAAAATCGATTGCATTTCATAAGTAAAAATGAAAATCGTAGTTTACTCAACAAGTTCTTGTTCCTATGGGCGATTCACGATTGATTCGAATTGATTGTACTCCAAATTGCCCAGCCTCACTAACAGGTTATATTTTTATAATGACTTGTAAGAAATTGAATTTGGCTATTTTTGAAATATCTTTGATCGGGAAAAAGCAATATCTTAATCTCAGAGTTGCACCTAATACATCCTTTTGGGATTCAAAGTTGATCAAATTCATGGGATTTTTTCAGAGTCATAATGCCATATCATTTTCTGAAACATGTAACATAGTAAAATAACCAAAGAATTAGATCAAAAGCCCTTTTTTAAAATCGCTGGATCCATGTGATATGATAAGGTCGGAAATTAAGCAACAAAAAATTAGGATCGGCACTTTTAAATCTATATATAGATTCTGTTAGTTTTTCTATTTCCTCGTAATTGTTTGTGTGTTTTAATTTGATTATTTTTGTACCGTATTTCGCGGACTATAAGTCCTCTCTCTTTTGAGACTTATACCTTGCTTCGAACTATGTATTGTTTTTTTCGAACCATGATGAATTGTGAAGAGTTTTTTTTATGTAGATGTACGTTTAGATGTCGTGCACCTAGATTGATTTGTGGTGTTTTTATGCGGAGGAAACGAAATATACTACGACCTCACTCTCCACATTATAAGATATACTTTTCACACTCGCGTATCATAATCGATCCTTCTTCACAAAAGGAATGGAACGGAGAATATATAGCTGTTTGTTACCCAACATCCGACACATATCTTTATATCTTTACTTGGGATTTTTATATATTTTATTTTCATTTTTATCCACTTCGTAGAGTGGATCACCCTGTCCAAGGCCCTCTAACAGCGGCCACTTATTGACGGACAGGGTTACAATTACTGTTAAAGATATCATCTTTTCCTGTTCGGCTTAGACTACCCAAGTTATTACACCCTAGGTTGAGTGGTGGGCATAGATAAGCGAGCCGGACTCGCCGGGGCTCGAACCCGAGATCTTCAACCTGCGATGCCAACATGTTTAACCACGAGGCCACCAACAAAATTAAAATAAATAATAAACATAACATTTCAGTTTATCGGTATTCGATTTTAAATATTTCTACCCTCTAGGTCTGGATGAGCTCTGCAACCACAATAATATCGAACGACTGAAGAGGGATTTAAGAGCTTCGTATAAACTCATAGATTCATTTCTAGAGCCTGGTAAGAACTCAACATAGTAGTAATAGATCGTTTTACCATCGCTCAGTGCAGATACCACCGACTACTTTACCATGGTGGTTCAGTTTCATTATATATGTTTATCAGTGCAGTCGCTGGTACTCCATCTTTTAGTAACTCTTTGCTATTGAACAGCCTAAAGCTGGTTCCTTTTAGGCACTGCTTTCGTCCTTGCTCAGAAACACGGAGTGAATTTTAATAAGAAAAAAAAGCATAGGTAATGTAATATATTGTAATATTTTTTATAAAAGTTTGCTCAAAACAATGTTGTGAACAGTGTATAAAAGGAACCAACTAACGGCCCACTTAATAGCAAAGAGCTACGAGATGTAGCACCAGCAACTAAACTCTAAACGAAAACTTCACTTCACGAAAATTTCACTAAGGTACAGTCAACTTTTTTTTTCATTGAAATTCAGTGAGCAAGGGAGGAAGCAGTGCCTAGAAGGAACTGATTAACAGTCACTTAATAGCAAAGAGCTACTAGAAGATGTAGTACTAGCAAATGTACTCTTCTCTTAAGCGAAAAACCATTCCAAACGAAACTACATCATTATATATATATATATATAATATATATTTATACAAATATTATATTTTTCTTCCTACAGATGCTAATTCTGCAGACTCTCATTTATTCGGAGATTTCACTCAATGTGTTGATATGGTTTTATGTAATGAAGCCCCCTTACTACAAGTAGGTCTTTTGTTCATTGGGCTCGCTCATATTGGTCTTATTCTCATTGGTTTATGTTAGTCCCAAGCTTGGCGAACTCTGGGTTTTCTCTGGGTGTCCGAAATGACGATATCGTTTTTTCTAGGTGGACAAAAAGCTTCAAAACCATCAACACTGCTATTTCATAGCAGTATTGATGATTTTAAATCTTTTGAAACAATTTGGTTGATATAAGCTTTTTTTATGGCCACTTCTTGGAGTGTATCACGCTGCCCAAGGCCCTGTACTAGCAGCCACTTAAGACGGGCAGGGTTACAATTGCTGGAAAGATATGATCTTTTCCTGTTCAGCTTAGCCTACCTAAGTTATTGCACCCTGGGTCGAGTGGTGGTCATGGATTAATGAGCCGGACTTGCCGGGACTCGAACCCGAGATCTTCAACCTGCGATGCCAACATGTTCAGGTACTAGGCCGTGTCGCCCACGAAAAACTGGTTAAAACAAGATACTCAAAACATGGCATTTAAATCTTCTAGCCACAGATATTTTTCTTTATTTTTATTGAAATTCACTTGGGTGTCCGAAATGGCGATATTGTTTTATTTAGGGGGACAAAAAGCTTCAAAACCGTTTTTGAAACGGATTTTGAATCTTTTAAAACAATTTCGTTGCTGGTTGGGCGCAATGGCCTAGTGGTTAAACATGTTGGCATCGCAGGTTGAAGATCTCGGGTTTGAGTCCCGACGAGTCCGACTCTCCTACATGCCCATCACTTAACCCAGGGTGTAATAACTTGGGTAGGCTAAGCCGAACAGGAAAAGATCATATCTTTCCAGAAATTGGAACCGTATCCGTCTGAAGTGGCTGCTAGTATAGGGCCTTGGACAGGGTGATCCAATCTAAGAAGTGGCTTTAAAAAAACAAGATACTCGAAAAAAGGCATTCAAACCTAGCCACAGATTTTATTTTTATTGAAATTCACTTCGGGGCAAGGCCAGTGGCAGTACCGAAAAGGAACTAACTAACAGGCAATAGCAAAGAGCAATACAAGATGTAGTAACAGCAACTGCACTCCAAGCAATTAAACGTTCAAATTTAATTACAGTAAAGTGCAGTTAGTGGTGTTATCCCTGAGCGATGATGAAATCATCTATCATGAAATATTGCTCCTATTTTGGATTTTTCCCAGATATAACCCATTTTCTTCAAATGTCTGAATATCTGGCATTCTGACGGCTTTGGGATTAAAACTGAAAACTCCATTTTTGTTCTTTAAATTGATACACTTATCTTAAAGAAGGAGAATCAATGATTTTATTCTTATTCATCTTTTCCTACATTTTTGCCTTAAGATGCTTTTTTAATCCTTTTTTTCATCAAAAACCTGGCTGACTGTATGATGTATTCGACCTTCCATATTCGAAATTAATTTTTTAGAATGTATTCGAAATAGTAGAATATACATCTACAGCTGGATTGCCCCTGTACCAGCAGCCAAATGTATATGAACAGGGTTTGAGTTGTTAAAAAGATAAGATCTTTTCGGTTCGGCCGAGCATACCAAAGGTATTACACCTTGGGTTGAGTTGTGGATATTTTTTATTGAGCGACCAGTATTTAAGCTGCTTGAATACTGGTTTAAAAAAAAGTTGAAAATCCCATATTTATCGCCTTATTTATTCTTTCCAGGAACACCTGAATGCATTCGTAGAAGCTGCAGATAGTACATATGGATGCTTAGTAGCTGGTGGGCGGGTCGTATGTGCAACAGAGAAGTGGTGGATGCTCACAGGACTGGAATTGGCGTTACTTGGAAGGGTGGGTAAAGGTTTGGTAGGGTTTATAGCGTGGTGTGATGTAAAACGGACGTTTTAGGCTAACTTACGTCTGTCTCTGGCAGTAAATTTTGATTACGATTTTTTGCTTGGCATTCATTTTGTGAAAATAATAAGCTTGACGTGTATTTTGTTAAATATTCTCAATACTATTGATATTTCGCGACATTTCATGATTATTTCCAATTCATTGTCTCATGTAAATTCTTCGGCTTTAAAATTTTTTCGATTATAAATATAACATTGTTTTATTCATCTCAAGATTAAGGTTGAATCGCAATTTTTCTATCTATAATCGATTTTTTCAGTATTTTTCTATTTATAAGTTGAATTTTGATCACAAACATTTTTTTTTCATTTTGTTTTTGCAATTCGCATATTTAGATTGTCACGATAGCTATTGCAAACCATGTATCAAGGGTAAAAAAGAAATTCCTCTAATCCGACTAACTACGTTAATAAAGCTAATATTTGCTTTCAATTTTCCATTGTGCAATTTACAATTTCTAGACACTTTTCGCCGCACAATTTTTAGTGCATTCGAACAATATAAACCTCTCGCTCGCACTATGGCACGCGTTTAAAGGGGCTACCGGAAAAGCTACTGTGACACCTGCAAGAACAAGCGTCCAAATTTGCGACAGAGGAAAAGATAAAATTCGCAACTTTTCAGTGACCTTATTAAAAACACAGGGTCAAAATTAAAGATAAAAATAGCTAGGATAGCCACACAAAGGAAATTTCATTAAACATTCTACAACTGAGCATTTTTTGCCACCTTAAAGAGGGGGTCCGGACCCCCAGGACCCTCCCCCTAAGTGCGCTTCTGCCTATAGGACTCAGGATAGTTCACTTGCTTGATGATCAATATTTTTTGTCTGTTTAAAACCAATGAAAGTGCAACATCATTTGACTCCATTCAGAGATACTTGGAATGAAATAAGATTCTGGCAACGAGAATGTCAGCTACTCTGCTACTCAGTCACCGAAGAAAATGAGTTCCATCAGAAGAAAATTTACCAAATGGTCAATATTGCATGATATATCTCTTGCAGGAAGGTTAAGACGCCTCTTCTACTGTGTCTGCTAGATATAGACATAGTTTATTTCGACACTTCTGTCGACACAAAAGGCGATACGAATGAAGATGTAACATTACAGAGTTATCAGGAAAGCAAACAAAACCTAAAAGCAAGTTTAAAAACGTGCCGCAGAATAAGTTTCAAGGAAACGTTTCGACCATACACATCAATTGGGACCCCCTCCCTCACAAAAATAAATAAATAAAGCGGCGCCAAACACACTCACACTATAAGTTAAAACACAAGCGAAAAACCATTGGACTCTACTGGAGAAACTGTACATGTAAACTGTAAAAAAATATGTTAAAACAATGAAAGAAAAAAAAATAAAGTAAAACAAAGAAGGGGTAAAATAGAAATGAAAGTGAATGAATGCTGAACAAAGAAAAGTAAGTAGTGTAGTGATCAGACTGCTGTCCAGAAAGGTTCAAAATCATCAATACTGCTATGAAATAGCAGTATTGACGTTTTTGAAGCTTTTGGTTTTCTGAAAAAAATGATGAGACAACCGAATAAAAAGCAAGGCAACCCGACGTTTGTTTTCTGTTCCTTTATCTTAAAATTACTAAACCAGTTTTATCTTTTGTTTTCAGCTGATCAGTGTCCTTTCACCGAGCGCGACATCTTGTGACATCCCGGTCTACCTGCCCCACAGCAGCCCCAACATTCCGCATCGATTGCTCTTGTTCACCCTTGTTTCGTCTGGTGCCACACGAGGGGTGGGGGAGGGGGGAGTGAGAGCATGCGTATTGTGTGGACCTGAACCTTCATTAATGGAAGTCCAAACGAGACTTGTGCAAAGGTGAGGTTGTTTAATATTTTTGAATATGAAATTTTTCTTATTCGTTTGCTTGAAATAGTCTAGTTTGAAATGCTATTATAGGATAGGATTTCACTTATATCCTAGGAGCGGGAGAGGAAAGCCGAGAATACAGCTTAACAATATGGTGAACCACAACCTCTCGTGCAGATAACAGTCTCGTATCGGAGTGAAGGTTTTTTTGAAGGTAGTTTTTAGTCGTTTTCTCACTTTTGCTGTGTATGGACCTGGCTGAAGCACCAACAGTGCTTACGTGATGCACTGGCGCTGCCCAGCAGCCCTTTTGCATATAATCTGCATTCCTTACAGGATTCAAATCTGTGTCATTACGCTCAGAGCCACGTAGCGTGAAGCGTATTCAGTAAGAAAAGTTGAGAATACAGCTCAACCATATAGCGAACCGTTATCTCTCGTGCAGACACCAGTTCAAAATCGAATATTTTTTGGATTCAGAATCGGATTGAATAATTTTTATGAATCGAACATTTGAATCAGAGGTATTATAACAAACTATTTAAAACGTTTTCCCAGAAAATCGTTGAAGACAGAAAAAATTAACAATTATTTTCTAACAATCTATACTTTTTTAAATATATTGATTTTGAATCGCTGGAAATATCGAATCGAATAATTGGACAGCCCTATTCAGAAGTTGAATGAATTGATCTGGTAACTTCAAGGCCTCAGAGATTACTAGGAAGGTACCGGAAACCACTGAAGCACTGAGAGCAAATTTAAGCCTGTAGAAATGGGCTTTAGAATATCCGGTATTTCCAGCGTTTCAGAAGAGGCGACTAAAAGGAAACCAAGAAGTGAAAGATGGTTTTACCATTGCCCAGGTCAGATACCCCTCACTGCACTTTACCGTAGCGGTTCAATTCTGTTTGAGATGTTTTTCGCTTGGAGTGTAGTTGATGATACAATAACTTGTAGTTGCTCTTTGCTATTAAGTGGCTGTCAGCTCGGCACTGTTCTAGCCTTATTCAGAGTGAATTTCAATAAAAACTCTGTTGGTGTTGTTTGAAATGCATGACCATTCTGAATTGACTAAGGCTACCCTAATATGCCATAGATGTGCATGGGTTCATTAAAAGTGCTTGAATTATTTTTTTACTTGTTATACCAACATTTTAACCCCCATATATTAACGCAACCACACCCTCGTCGGTCTTGATCATTTTAATCAAGAATTAGATAATAGATTGTTAATTTTGTAATTTTAATATGTCCTGTAATTTTGTATTCCAGATTCTGGCATCCTGGAGTCGACACACTGCAAAAGTGTGTGCAATCATGCATGACTGGTTTTCCACCAAATCTAACCAATCAAATGCCAGCTGGATTGCTTGCATTTTTGCTAATAAATAGGTGGGTATTCTATGTATGATTTCTTATGACATGAGGTCTGTGTTTTTTTTATATTATAGCGACACCTTAGAGTGGATCATCGTGACCAAGGCCCAGTGTCCACTTATAGATGATCAGGGTTAGAATCGTTGGAAAGATATGATCTTTCCTGCTCGGCTCAGTCTACCCGAGTTGTTACACCCTAAGTGGTGCATAAGGCTGTCCAAAATAATCAATTCGGAATATTCAAATCATAAATTTTACGATTCGATTTCTGCAACAATTTGAAATCAATAAAATGATAATCTTAAATTTTTTTCATTCATAAGGGTGAATTTTCACGTAAATTATAAGCTGATAAAAAATATCTTTGTTTCTTCATTATATGACTTCGATTCCAATCAGGAAAACCAAAAGATATTCGTTTTTGCCCCCCCTGGTGGTGAACATGGATGAACGAGCCGGACTTGTCGAGACTCGAACCCGAAATCTTTGACCTGCGATGCCGACATGATAACCATCAGGCCATGTCGCCCACAAAAATTGTTTGCTCGCTTTCTATTTTATTCAATGTAAGCATAATTAATAATAATATTATTTACTTCAGAGAATCGTGTCAATGCATACCTTCTCTTGCACCACTCATGAGACCCGATGGAACGGTTGATAAGAAGTTGGCACCTGCAGATGACACTGTCTTGAAACAGGTTTGTTTTTGCGATTAAAGACGTCACTTTTTTAGAATCAAGATCCAAGTTTCAAGATCCTTTGCAATTTGTAGCTTTTTCGAAATCTCAAATCCTCAAAAATTTTATTACTACTTTAAGCTCTCTAGGTACAGGCTTTAGAATAGTCCTAATGTATTTCCTGCGTGTCGTAAGAGGCGACTAAAAGAAGGCAAATAAGTGGTAGGTGGTTTTTTATTGCCCAGGGTAGATACCACTCACTGCACTTTACCATGGATGTTCAGTTCCATTTTTGTTGTTTTTCGTTTAGGGTGCAGTTGCTGGCCGGCTCTACCTTGCATGTAGAATGTCAGTGCAGTGTAGATCTGAAATTTAATGTACCTGATAGAGTTGAATTTTACTTTTTTGGATAATGTCAATTAATGTTTTATGAATATATTTTCTGTATCATAATGAAAATTAAAAAATTATTCAATTCAAAATACTTAATCTAAGATTGTTTACCATGAGCAAGGCGCTATCGCGAACAACCATTTAAAGGAAGACAAGCTCACTGCTGTTGGGTGGCTATTATCGGCTATTATGTTTTCTACCCAGGTAAAATAGTAGGCATGGATTTATGATCATTTATCAAGGCTCGAACCTGAGAACGATAACCACTACTCGTACGGAAAATATTATGGATGACTCAAGTATTTGAATGATAATAGAATAGATAGGATATCATTTTTATACTACGGGAGAGGAAAGCCGAGAATACAGCTTAACCCTATGGCAAACCACGACCTCTCGTGCAGACACCAGTTCTGAATCGGGGTTAAGGTTTTATCGTATTTCTCATTTTTCATTGTGCATGGACCTGGTTGGTGGAAAACCCATAAGATGCGCCGCTCAGGCGTCCAGCAGACCTCTCGCATATATATTCAAAATCCCTCATAGGATTCGAACCTGCGTCATGATGCTCAGATTTGCGCAGCTCGAAGCATATTCCCAACGCTTTACCGATTGAGCTCACTGGGCACCCTGGATAAGTGCCTCAATCTTTCAAAACCCCAATCCACTAATATGTATTTTCAATCAACTTTTTAGGACAAAATACCTCAAGCACTACGGAATTTCTACTCTGAAGTTGTAGGAACGACATTCCCTCTTCCTGAGACGGTCGAAACGGACGCAGTAAAACTTGACTTATCACAAAAAATTGCACCTCCGAACAGAATTTATGCAATGGCACATTATAGTTGTTTGGAGTCTCATAAATCGTTCGCGCTTCGGCGCGGATCGCATCAACTATTTTGTTTGTTTCATCCAACAAACATCCCTACATTTGCGATGAAGAATTTAACTGAGAATGTACTAGACCTTTTAACTAAGGATGGTCTGGTTTGAAAGCTCGAAATGTTACTGTAAGAAGCTTGGAGCTAATCATGACTTATTGATCCAGTAACATTCCCTCAGTACTAAGGTCACGGATTCAGTCTAGGATAGGATATCATTTTTATCCTGCGGGAGAGGAAAGCCGAGAATACAGCTTAACCTTATGGCGTACCACGACCTCTCGTGCAGATACCAGTTTCGAATCAGGGTGAAGGTTTTCTATTATCCTAATTCTCATTTTTCCCATGCATGGAGCTTTCCATAGAGTACTGTTGCGACATGCTGGCAGGAACTTATTCTGTATTACCCTGTTTCATCTTCAAATGTACCTGATTAGCTCAACCAATAAAAGTATTCAGAATATATTTCGAGCTCTGCACTTCAGGTCATTCTGCTCCCCCACCCCCCTCATTGAGAAAATTTTGTCAAAGCATGTTTTGTTAAGTATGTGTCACTGATGGATCGCGTCGATAAGACGCGGTCCATCAGTGGCACATGCTTGACAAAATAAATAGGGCCAGGTTTTTGACTCCTCGCTGTCACCTGGTGGTTAACATCATTTTAGTCTTAGATTATAAATATCTTCTGACCTGGTGCCGACTAAAATATCCATGTCCAAGATATTCATGATTCACGAATCGCAAATTATTCGATTTTCTCACTAATTCGAAATCAACAGATTTACACAAGTATACATTTTCAGAAAAGAATGTGTAGTTTGAGGTCTTTAACAATTTTCTAAAAAAAATGTTTTTGCTCGTTTATTAAAATACTTCTCGTTCGAATATTCGATCCGTAAAAATTATTTGAATCGACTCTAATTTCAACGGATATTTGATTTCCCCCACTCCTGCTTCTGGTACCATTTTTTTTTTATGGGACATAAATATGATTATACGCGGTACAAACTGACATTGAACATACACTCACCTTTTTGAATTAAATGATGTATATTTTTCTACCAGTTTTATACACAAATAATATAATAGAAGGCTCATATATAGTTTTGTAGACTTTGTTGTCTTAAGTAAAAATTGGAGAAATATCAGTCGCACAACCAACACTTTTAACCCATCCCACTCTTCCCCCCACGACCCCCAGCCCAAGGTTGACTTTTTATACATTCAGAAATTTTATTTTTTCAAGCATGTGCCACAGATGGATTCCTCAGTGACACATACTTCACAAAAGATGTTTTGTTCAAATTTTTAAATTATTCCAGTGTTTACACATTCCAATAAATGGCTCCATTTTTTTTTATTTAAATCGACTCTAATGTCGTTGAATGTGCCTAGAAGGTACCAACTAACAGCCACGTAATCGCAGAGAGCTACGACAGATATAGTGCCAGTAACTCCACTCAAAGTTGAAAACGTCCCAAAAGGAACTGAACTGCTATGGTGAAGTGCAGTGAGAGATATCTGCTCTGGGTGATGGTAAAATCATCAGCCACTTCTTTGAGTTGAAAAAAATAAAGATTTCACGTCTGCATCATTCTTTTGGACGTGGTTAGAATTGTCGGAATGATATGCTCTTTCCTATTCAACTTAGCCTACCCAGATTATTACACCCTGGGTTGAGTAGTGGACATGGATGAACAAGCCGGAATCGAACCAGAGATATCCAACCTGTGATGTCAATATGTTATCCAGTAGACCATCGCGCCCACTTTCCTCACGATTTGAAAAAAGTTTGTGTTTGAAGGGGGGTCATGTTGCTAAATCACCAATGCTTACACCTGTAGGCCAATCGGGTCCCATGCAGGAAAGCACGCTGTAGCGTTCTAGAATGTTTTGTTGTACTAACGATTGAATCGAGCTGTTCTTGGTATTGTTGTTTGTCAAAGACGCTAAACTTGTCTCTGCTGCAAAATAGCGAAATGAAATGAAATTTGTCTCACAGTATGCAATTAACAATGTTTACAATTATATCTGGATACGAGATTCATCTTTCGTCATTCCTGCCTTGCCCTGGGCCACCCCGCGTG
The DNA here is from genome assembly GCA_963675895.2 of Styela plicata. Lineage (NCBI taxonomy): Eukaryota > Metazoa > Chordata > Ascidiacea > Stolidobranchia > Styelidae > Styela > Styela plicata. Next base: position 2,182,289 of record OZ023140.1, on the reverse strand, counting down.
TATTGCTCGTTGAAGGCTTTTTCGTTCATCGATCTTGATCATACTTTGCCGGGATTTGAACCCTCACCATTCATCATGTATTACGTTTGACGGCTATCGTCGCATTCGTCACGCCATCGCGACCCACAAATACAGGCCCAAATATCAGCGATATCGTGAATGTGGAAACATTATTCTAGTCGGGTGGGATTCCATATTTATCCTGCGGGAGAGGAAAGTCAAGAATACAGCTGCCCGGTTAGCTCAGTCGGTAAAGCGTTGGAAATACACTTCGAGCTAAGCATATCTGATCGTCATGACGCAGGTTCGAACCCCGTGAGGGATGATGATCATATTCGAGGGGTCTGCTGGACGCCTCACCGGTTCACGTGAGCGCTGCTTACGGCTTCCTCCACCAACCAGGTCCATGAACAGGAAAAATGAGAAATATATTAACTCGAAAACCTCCACCCGGATTCGGAAATGGTATCTGCACGAGAGGTCGTGGTTTGCCATATGGTTAAGCTGTATTGCCGGCTTTTCTCTCCCGCAGGATAAAAATGATATCCTATCCTAATTAAATGGCGAACCACGACCTCTCGTGCAGACACCAGTTCCGAATCGGGTTTGAAGGTTTTAGCTTAACGTTTTACTCATTTTTCTGTGCATGAACATGGTTCGTGGTGAAAGCGGTAAGCAGTGCTTACGTGAACCAGGCCGTTAGTGATGCGTAGCTCGAAGCGTATTCCCAACGCCCGACCGATCGAGCTAACCGAGTACCTTTTTTATATTATTTATATATTCAAACTCCGACTATACTTGAAACTGAGCTATAGGGAACACTGCAGTCTGTGATTCGTCCAGGATTTCACACACAGCAGCAGAAACACTTCCCACCAGGTCGTTCGACATCCCTTCGCTGGAGTCTTTAGTTTTCATAACATATATATGAATAAGAGTGCGTCCTCTGTATGTATTTCCGACCAACGGGGAATCAGTACTCCATGGGAAATACGCATCAACGGGAGTTGTGTCTGCGGTCTGAAATAGGAAGAATATATCGATACCCCTATGTGATACGTGTTGTTGCGACGAAAGAGTTCCTAATAACGTTAATGATTACGTGATGGATATCTCAGATATATAAAGAACCGTGAAAATGGGGAAGAGAAAAATTTAAAAAAAACTCCGGTGATCAATTTATGACATCATAACAGGCTTCGCAGATAAAACGAATATATAAATATATATATAGAATAAGAAAGGTCTGAAAAATATATATACAAACACTAGCCTATTTAGAAGGGTACATAAAGCCGAATCACAGATACGAATATTCGAATCATCCGAACTTTACATTTATTCAAATCGATTTGAATATCAAATCGAAAAATGACATCCTCAGTTATGGGGCCACGTTCACTTACCGTGGGATCAATGCGATTCCGCGTCCAAAAACGGCGATAATATGTGTTCGCCGCGATTAAGCCTTCCCTGACGAGCAGCATAATTTTTTCATATGAAAATTCGTCTCTGATTAAAACAACTTTGCCGCCATATTTCCTACAGAATGTGACCGCGTCGCTGTAACTGAATCCGAAGTCGTGTTCAAGTTTGGAAGTGAAATAACACACTTTGCCGACCTTCAGCTGGCAGTTTCCTGAGAATAGTGGAAGATTGAAGATGTGATTTTATATTGAAATCCACTCAAAGCCATGCCGGACGCCGCGTCTTAAAAGAGCCCACCAGTAGTAAAGATTTGCTCTTGTCGTGGCCCTATCAGTAGAGCCGGGCAATTCGAATCGCTTCGAAGCGCAATTAATTCGAATCAATCGTGAATCGTTCATAGGAACAAAAACTTGTTAAGTGAACCAGAACCAGGTCAAATTTGACCAAAATCGACTATATTTCGTGGTTAAAACACGAAATTTGTTGCTCTTAGTGTGAATTGAAAATGCACCCTAAACTATAAATTTCTTTATTTTCACATGACGACAAGTTACAATAGTAGAAATGGGATATTTGTTATTCACAAAGAATGATTGATTCGATCCGATTTAAAAAATTATTCGAATCAGATTCGAATTCCAAGTGATTCGGTTTTGCTCAGCCCTACCTATCAGTTATCCAAACAATATAAAAGGAACTTGGGCATGCCGGAAATAGTAAGTAACTTTACATAAAACTGCTCGTAGGTAGGGCTGGGCAAAACCGAATCATTTGTAATTCGAATCTGGTTCCAATAATTTTTGGAATCGAATCAATCATTATTGTAAATAACAAATATCCCATTTTAACTATTGTAACTTGTCGCCATGTGAAAATAAAGAAATTTATAGTTTAGGGTGCATTTTCAATTCACACTAAGAGCAACAAATTTTCGTGTTTTAACGACGAAATATAATCGATTTTGGTCAAATTTTACCTGGTTCTGGTTCACTTAACAAGTTTTTGCTCCTATGAACGATTCACGATTGATTCGAATCAATTGTGCTTCGAAGCGAATCGGATCGAATCCCTAATTCCATGTAAATAACAAATATCTCATTTTTAGTATTGCAAATTGTCTCCATTGTGAGAATCAAAAAATTTGTAGTTTATTGTGTATTTTCAATTCACATTCCATGTCTAAGAGCAACAATTTCCACATTTTAACCACAAATACAGTCCAAATTTGACCAAAATCTGTTACATTTTGCCGTTAAAAAATCGGAATTTCATTTTATTTGGCAAGTTTTTTTCCTTCCTATGAACATTTCGTGATTGATTCGAATAATGTGTGCTTCGAATCGATTCGAATCACCGAACCGAATTGCCCAGCCCTACTCGCAGGACAATTTTTATGCCTGAACCAAAGGCGCTATTTGTGTTTGATCATTATTTAAAAAGACGATGAGCATTTGGTCCTGTAGGTAGGAACTTTAGAATTTATCTTATCTAATTTCTGTGCGTCGTAAGAAGTGATTAGAAGGGAAACAATGGAGTGGTAGATGGTTTTAATTTCTCCCAGGGCAGATACACACCCCTCATTGAACTTTATTATAACGGTTTAGCTTATTTGGAATGATTTCCTCTGATAGTGCAATTGCGAAATAACATTTAATAGTTGGTCTTTGACATTTCAGTGACCGTTAGTTGGTTCCTTTTAAGGCCGCATCACATGTTTGCGTAGGTTGCGTTATTTCGAGGTTTGTTTCATTCTAACCTTGCGATTTACTCTAGCGCAATACATGCAGTTCCTTACGTTTTCCAACGCAACCGAACGGTTTGCTATGCAAGCTAAGGGGGAGTGTGGCGTGCGTTTGTGCTTTGTAGGCACAAGGTTAATACAAAGCCATGCAGGCGTGTATTGCCGTTATTATTTTGTTAGCCAAAAAGCAACGCAATGCATCAGTAAGACAACTTCGCGTGTATTGCGGCCTTCAGGATCTGCTTCCCGCCTTGACTGGATTGAATTTGACAAAGAAAATCTCATAAGAGCTCACTTGATTTCGGATTATATATCGATGTCACTTGAGCTTTGGCTGTTGGTTTTATCTCTTTACCAGGTTGGGGTGAAGATCTCTCCATCGCTGCAATCTTTTTGTCCATTTTCTCGAGGACTAAAATGATGTACAAAGAAAGTTTGAAAGTTTTTTTTTTTCTTTTGTGGAGTAGATGCTTGTCTGTGTCAGTTACGTCTCAAGAAGTTAAAACAAATAACTAGGAGGGGGATGCGAAATTTGAAAGCATTTTCTTGCTTATGTAACTATTTGTGATATAACATAGATAACTCATAAATCATTTCACAGAAATCTGCATTTCAAATATTTGCAAAGATGTGCAGGAGATAAAAAGCAATTGCGACTACCCTGGACGATATCAATACCAGTAGGGCTGGCCAATTCCATTCAGTGATTCGAATCGATTCGAAGCGCAATATATTCGAATCAATCGTGAATCGTTCGTAGGAACAAATACTTACTAAACGGATTAGCTGCGTAGTATCGGAATTTAACCAGATTTCGAGTTTTCCAATTCAAATGATATTTTAATCGAATCAATAATTTCATTTAAAAATATCCTATTTTCACCATCACGATCTGTCGTTCTCAATAATATCGATAATAAATCCACACTTCATCTCTAGGGCCACAAGTAATAGTGGGCGCGATAGCCTAGTGGGTAAACATGTTAGCATTTCAGGTTGAAGATCTCGGGTTCGAGTCCGGCTCGTTAATCGGTGCCCATCACTCAACCCAGGGTGTAATAACTTGTGTAAGCTAAGCCGAACAGGAAAAGATCATATTTTTTTAGTAATTGTAACCCTGCCCGTATAAAATAGGCCGCCTTCGACAGGGTGATCCCTTTCATAAAGTCGTAAAATATGATAATTTAACTACTTTTATGGCTACTGCCAATCCAATATTTTGCTTCGAATCAATGTACTGAATTAGCATGAATTAAGGAACACTTACGAAGAATAAACGGTTACACAAACCGCCTGGATACACCATTTACCTGTCAGCATTCTGTTATTCGTATTCTTCTGTTCAGCCAATTCTTTCTTCTGTTCAGCTAATTCTTTCTTCTGTTCAGCTAATTCTTCTTCGATTTTCTTGTAACCTGAATACAATATTATCGGTTACCTGATTTGGAAACGGTGGTAAGTGATGGGGTGGAGGGGGGTAAAGGGGGTGGGGTGTAAACAAATTAGTAAGAAGTTCCAGATTTTACCAAAAAACTTATTCTGCTGAGAAATTTCAAAATTATTAAACAACATTTAACTGGAAAACCAGAAGCAGCATCTGAATTTTTGAAACACAAACGTGACATTAAAATATTTTTAACACATTCAATGACGTCAAATTTTATCAAGTACAACCGATGACGTCGCAATTTTTGAAACGCAACACATGACGTCAAAATTTTCCAAACACAACCGATGACGTACACTTTTTCAAACAATTGATGCTATACAAATTTTTCAAACAAATTCCTAATGTTTAAATAATTCTAACACATTAGATGACGTCAAATTTCATCATTCACAACCGATGACGTTACAATTTCCAAACACGATTGATAACGTAAAACTTTTCGAAAAAAACTTTCGACGTCAAACACAAATAATTAAGCAACGCTTCTTCTAGAACAATTTATGGCGTCAAAAATTTTCAAACCCAATTGCTGAGGTCATCAAGTTTATCGTCGTCATTAACAAACACATAAATTCGAACCCTTTATTTGTGTTATAAAATTTTTCAGTTCTTCCAGTCGTTCATTCATTTTATTTTGGAATTCTTCCAATTCTGATTCGATCTTCTTTATATCTGTTTGTAACGAAAAAAACTTCTTTTGTGAAATGCCCTTCAACGCATGCAGAAAGTAATAAATTGAAAAAAAAACAATGAGAAATCCCATAAAAAAACAATATTTCGCTTAGCATGTGCCACGAATGGACCGAGCCTTAGCTACTCGAAAAGTGGCTTGCTGAATTACATGTTGTGATGAACCGGCGAAGCATCGAACCACCGGCCCTTCGGACAATGCGGTCGCGCTTACCCAACCGAACCAGCTCCCTGTCAACCGCACTTCGCGTAATTTCCCCAAAAGTGATGATAATAATTCTCTGTAAGTGCCGGCTTTATAATAGTCCAAACCTATTTCCTGCGTGTCGTACGAGGCGACTAAAAGGAATCAAAGAAGTGGTAGACGGTTTTATCATCACCCAGAGCTGATACCACTCCGTGCACTTTACCATAGCAGTTTTAGTTTGCTTAGAATGTTTTAGATTAAAGTGCAGTTGCTGATACTACATCTTGTAGTAGCTCTTAGCTATCAATAGGCCGTCAGTTAGTTCCTTTTCGGTACTTCTTCCGACCTTGTTAAGAGCGACTTTCGATAAAAAAATTTAAACCCATATTTTTACCTACTACATTTCCCGTTATCAGAGGAAGCCAGTTGAACGAATCTTTTCCTTTGCTGTCAGATCTACAAGTGATTGGAAATTCCTTGGCTTGTAGGTGTTGGTTAATGTTGAACCCTGGCCTACTCCATCCTACGGGAACAGAATCACATTGTACATTAATCTGGCAACCGGGTTTAGCGGCGCAGTGAAGTACGGTCTCATCTTGGCAGAATGATACAGAGATGAAATGAAGTAGGACGAGAGAAACTAGAGATTTCATGGTAAATTATGTTCTATATTCGTTAACCAAAGACAAAGAAAAAAAGTGTGTTGAAATCGGAAAAAAGTTGCAAAAACGCGTGTTGGTAGACGATTTTCCTGACGCCCAGAGATGAAATGAAAAAGAATGTGCGAAACCCGAGATCTCGTGTTAAATTTTTTCCTATGTTTTTTAACATAGAAGAAAAAAGTACACATGGCCACTAGCAAATAAAAAAGTGTGTTGAAATCACAGAGAGTTGCGAAAACACGGAGCAGTAGATGGTTTACTGTCGCCCAGGGCATATTGCACTGCACTCACTGCACTTATTATAGTGGTTCATTTCTTTGTGTTGTATAGGATGTCTCCCTCCTAGAGTTTCAGGCAATGCATTTAGTAATAGTTCTTTGACATATCAGTGGCCGTTGGTTGATTATTTTCAGTCGCTTCTTACAGTCATACCCCCACTCCAAATTCTTATTTGACAAGTATGAGCTACGGATGGACCGCGTCTGATCGACGCAATCCATCCTTGACTCATACTTTACAGAAGATGTTTTACAATATTTTTCTGATTGGAACAAAGTCAAGAAAAGTATTAACTAGCTCAGTAGTTTAATTTTAAGAACTTTCTATAACCCTGATGAAAGACGTCTGTACAGACATTCGAAACGTTGGCAAAATTGAAAACATCGTTTGAACATCATCGGTTGTACAATCACTATGAATATCCTTGGTGACAATCACTCAATCCTTAGCAAGTTTGTAATTAGAGCTGGGCATGACCGAATCATTCAGATTCCGAATCGGATTCGAATAATTTTTCGAATCGGATCGAATCATAAATTTGTAAATACCAAATATCCCGTTTTACTTTTACAACTTCATTTTGAAAACCAAGAAATTCGTAATCAATATTGCATTTTCAATTCACACTTCATGTCTAAGAGCAACAATTTGCATATTTTAACCACAAAATATAATCGATTTTGGTCTAACTTGACCAAAATCGATTATCTTTTGTGGTTAAAAATAAAAATTCTAGTTCATTTAGCGAGATTTTGTTCCTATGAACGGTTCGCGATTAATTCGATTAATTTGTGCTTCAAATCGATTCGAATCGATTCGAAATCGAATTGCCCAGCCCTCTTTGTAATATAAATCCTCAAGCTTTTCCCATCTGTGGAACCTTAAAATATTGTATAATCTCAGAATTTTTGCGTCTACGGCGCATCTCCATACATTCTTCTTCATTCTACAGTTACATTGTATGTTTTGTTTACTTGATTTTTTGCTTCTGCTACTGTCTTCCTTTCTTCACTGGAATTCACTCTGAGCAAGTCCGTAACCAGTGTTCAAAAGGAACTGTTCAACAGCCGCCTATATAGCAAAGAACTACCACAAAATATGACACAACTTATTGCACTCTAAGCAGAAAACATCTAAAGTTAGGTTGAACCATTATAATTCCAGTAAATGGTATCTGCTATGGGCGGGGAAAATATTTTAAACTTCGTCGTTTCCGTCGTTTTAGTTGCCTCTGAACACACATTAAAAACGCTAGGGCAAATCTGTCGCTGAATGTCTCGACTATTGTTTTTATATCAAGAGATCGCAAACCATACAAACCAAATACAGAAACCAATATAATGATGAGTCATTGGTATTATAATGAGTCATCAAAAAATGATGAACAACCGATACAAGAATCCCGGTTTCAAAAAATAACAAAAACTAAGAGGAATCAACTAACCGCCGCTTAACCTTTAGAACTCGGACGCACCAGAACGACGATACTCTCTCACCCTGAGGGCCCACGGCTCTGTCTCGAATCGAGTCGCAAAATATGAAAAATTTACACGAGTATAAAGCTGTATAACTTCTCAGCAATTATAGTTATTTCAGAGTTTAGCATGGGAAACGAAAGTTTAGAATGCTGACTACGCAAAAGCTTGACGGAAAAATGATCGATTTTTTGTTAAAATGTTTCATTATTGTTTTAAAAATATATGTATTTATAGTGAATCTAATTGCTTAACCGGTGATGTGCAAACGATATTTTATATTTTGCCAACGTTTCGAATGTATTCCGGACTCCCAGGTCCATATAAAAATAAAAATACAAAAATATTAGTACGATACACATAATCTACAATCATAAACAAACAAAGGATACGAATGTCTATACAGACGTTCTTCATCAGGGCGATGGAATGGTTAAGTCATCGACATTACTATATATAGTATTGTCGATGACTTAACCATTCCATTGCCCTGATGAAGAACGTCGGTATAAACATTCGTATCCGTAACAATATCGTTTGCACATCACCGGTTGAGCAATTAGATTCACTATGAATTTCCCTGGTGGCAATCACTCAATCTTTAGATCTATATATTTATTTCATTTTTAATTTTTTGCATTATTCTACAAATGGGGGCGACATGCGAAATCAATTCCCGTTTCTATGGATAGTTGAATGATCTTGCATCTTTTATCGCAATTTTGTATGATGAACTTGTGACGTTCTAAAAAGTTGGCGATCAGTTCTGACGCACGGATTGCGTCCTTACGACCTTCGCAAATATACAAACGACGTCGTTGTAATCATGCAACGTCGCGACGTTCGAGTAACGTAACGTATAGTTACGTTGATATCTGCGACATAGCGGCTTCCCTTTGATGAATTGAAGGGCGTTATTTAGTGCCACGTGATGATAAGTCCACGATTTATGTCCCTGTCGCATAATATTTGCCGAACATTTTTAACGACAAAATGCTAGCAATTTTGCTAAATAAACCAAAATTCCATTTTTTAACGACAAAATGCTATCAATTTTGGTCAAACTTGACCAAAATCGATACCATTTTGCCGTTAAAATATGAAAATTGTTGCTCTTAGACAATGTAGGGTGAATTGGAAAAACACTATAAACTATCAATCTCGTGATAACCATGATGGAGACAAGTTGTAATAGTAAAAATGGGATATTTGTTATTCACATGGAATTAGTGATTCGATCCGATTCGAAAAAGTTATTCGAATCATTTTCGAATTCCAAATGATTCGGTTTTGCCTAGCCCTAATCCCTCCATACGAGAACATCGTTCTGTCAAGCATGAACCGGCGGCCCGGTCCATCTCTGGCTCATACTTGTTTGAAAACAAATTTTATCAAAATTTTCAACTATTATAATGATGAGTCATTGATATTATCATGAGTCATCAAAAAATTACGAATAACCGATACAAGAATCCCGGTTTCGTAAAAAACAACATAAGCAATGCGGATTTTAACTTTTGTTTTTTTTTATGTGATTCGGCGTGGAGATATTGGGAAGAGGACTTACATAATAGGTGGAATTATCATATTTTATCGCAAAATACAATTTTCAACCTAAGAGATGACGCGTTATTTGAAACCATATTGCCTTTTGCAATCTCTCTATATCATCATTAGTAAATTCGTGTTTTTTTTTTCATTGAAATTCACTCTGAGCAAGGTCACAAGCAGTGCCTAGAATGAACCAACTAACGGCCACTTAATAGCAAAGAGCTACTGGAAGATTTAGTACCGACAATTGCAGCCTAAGCGGAGAACGTCCCAACAGAACTGAACCCCAATGGCAAAGTGCAGTGAGCTGCATCTGTCCCTTCTTTGCTTCCTTTTAGCCGACTCATACGACAAGCAGGAAATACGTTAGAACCATTCCCAAGCCCGAACCCATAGGACGGCCCATGAACAACCCGAACTTGGCGCAGATCTCTTCAACAAGACTTTATCGAAAATTGAACCACCGGCCTTCCAGACAACAATACGATCGCGCTTAACCGACTGAGCCACCCAGCAGTGACCTCCGAGCCCTTTCGCAATCCCCTTTCATTCCAGGCGATTAATTTTTTCCTTTATTATGCGCAGGATCTTTCACTTGTTCATTTACTCGCATTGCCATGTAAAAGTTATTTTCTTGGACGACGAAATAAAGAACCCACTGACCCTCTCTAAGGTGATTGAAATAATTGAAATTCTTATCGCGATGTTCCGTACAAACCGCAAGGTTGCAATTTTTGCGAGATAAGGGTTTTGACGCCAAGGGCGATTTATAAAACCAAGGTTTATCGTGAACAGAAAGTTATTTCGTTAAACATCCGTCACGGATGGAGCGCACCTCGGCGGCCCGTTCCATCAATGGCCCATGATTAATTGATCAAATCGGAGAAGAAGTTAACCGATTGGGAAGTTTGAATCAAATTATTCAATCGTTTAGTCTAGAAAACTTCGCAACAGATGAAGTTATATAGTTACAGTTATATGGATTTTAAGATTAAGATTTTGACAAAATTTTTGTTTGTGTGGAAACATGAATTTTGAGGAGTGAGAGGTATGACGTCAGAACCAATGGAAATTCTGCTTTTTCTGATGGAAAGGGAAAATTAATTCCTTACTGGACAGTGACAATCAATACAACGCTACAGAGAAACAGCAATAATTGTTTGAAATCTGTTTTGTTAAGTACGAGTCACCGATGGATCGCGCAATCAAAGTGCGGCCCATTTGCGACTCATATTTGATAATTTTGGCAAGTTGAGGAGTGTGGGCACAGTAAACCGTGAGTCCTTCTTCCTCGTGTACTTGTAACCTCGGATCAAAATTGTGCCCTGTGGGTGCGGGCTTTAAAATAGTCCTTACGTACTTTCTGTGTGTCGTTAGAGACGAGTAAAAAGAAACGAAGAAAATGCTACGTGGTTTTAAAATCACCCAGGGCAGATACCACTTACTGTAATTTACCGTGGGAGTTTAGTTCCGTTTGGGATATTTTCCGCTTAGAGGACAGTTGCTGGTACTACATCTTTCAGTAGCTCTTTGCCATTAGGTGGTTTCTTTTAGCCACTGCTTCCGGGCTTGCTCAGAGTGAATTTCAATAAAAGAAATCTTTACCAATGTACTCAGTTCCAGTGCTCATGTACCAATGATGCTTGAATGAGATAATATTAAAGTCAAAACCAATAATAAGGTGATATCTTTCCACGAATAATCTTTGTCCACATTCCTGAGGAGTGGCGCCAATTTGGGATTCTAAATTCGATTAGGACTTGGATAATTCGAATACCCATTTCTGTGATTCGATTCGATGAAAGTTTCGAGCAAAAATTTGATTAAATATGGTTCAATTTCACTTATATTTTGTAACATTTTGTCGGATTGTATAGTGAAAATTTTGGCCATTTATTGGAATTACTCAATGTAGGCATTAGGGCTGGGCAAAACCGAATCGTTTGGAATTCGAATCTGATTCGAATAATTTTTTCGAATCGGATCGAATCACTTATCCTTTGTAAATAACAAATATCCCATTTTTACTATTATAACTTGTCCTCATTGTGAAAAGAAATTTATAGTTTGTAGTGTATTTTCAATTCACACTGAGAGCAACCATTTTTATATTTTAACGACGAAATATAATCGATTTTCATCAAATTTGAACAAAATCGATTGCATTTCGTCGTTAAAAATGAGAATCCAGGTTCACTTAACAAGTTTTGTTCCTATGAACGATTCACGATTGATTCGAATTATTAGTGCTTCGAATCACTGAATCGAATTGCGTAGATCTAGTTGGCATTCATCACAGGTTGAATATCTCGTGTTCGAGTCCCAGCAAGTCCGGCTTGTTTATCCATGCCCACCACTCAACCCAGTGCATAATACCTTGGGTAGGCTAAGCCGAACAGCCAAAATCATATCTTTCCAACAACCCTGACCGAATCGGATCGAATCATAAATTCGATGTGAATAGCGAATATTCCATTTTTACTATTACAACGTGTCTTCATTGTGAAAATGTCTAAGACAAACAATTTTCATATTTTAACGATAAAATGCAATCGATTTTGGTCAAACGTGACCAAAATCGGTTGCATTTTATCTTTAAAAATGAAAATTCTAGTCCATTTAGCACGTTTTTGTTCCTATGAACAATTTACGATTGATTCGAATAATTTGTGCTTCGAATCGATTCGAATCACGGAATCGAATTGTCCCGTCCTATTCACGCGATTTCTAGAATTGGTGTTAATGTTTTGAAACGAAACGCATCGGTAAAACAACTTCACGTGCATAATGTCCTTAACAATCGACCTTTAATTCAGATGCTCAAATTAGAGTGAGGATAGGCGTCTTCAACGTAGTCACCCTGTCTCATTTTTCTTGTTCAAGCACAGGAATAAAACTTAATTCTTATATGTATTTCACCAGCGTCAACATGAAGGTCCTAGTTTCTCCCTTTTTACTTCATTTCATCTCTGTATCGTTCTGCCAAGATGAGACCGTACTTCACTGCGCCGCTAAACCCGGTTGCCAGATTAATGTACAATGTGATTCGGTTTCCGTAGGATGGAGTAGGCCAGGGTTCAACATTAACCAACACCTACAAGCCAAGGAATTTCCAATCACTTGTAAATCTGACAGCAAAGGCAAAGATTCGTTCAACTGGCTTCCTCTGATATCAAGAAACGTTATTGGTAAGATTATGAATATTTTTGAAGACGCTCTCGAGCAACCTCTTTCAACTTTTATTGATTTATATCTATGACTTTCGTTTGACCAGAAAGGGCGCCTGAACCCAGCCCCCTTCGTTGTGGTGACTGTGTATCCTATAAGCCAGTAGGGACGGGTGTTACCAACGATTCACAAATAATTCGAATAATTTGTGCTTCGGATCGATTCGAATTCCCGAATAGAATTGCCCAGCCTAGTGCTATCTACCCTGGGCGATGTTAGAACAAAGATGGTACAAATTGAATTATCAGCAGCTGCACTCCATGTAAGAGCTTTACCACTATAATTGAGTGCAGTGAGTGCTATCTACCCAGGGCGTTGGTAAAACCATCCACCACTTCTTTGTTACTATTTCAGTCGCCCATACCTACATGCAGGGAATACGTTAGAACAATCTGAGCCGAGGTAGATTGATCTCGTATTGATATTATTTCAAACAGATATAAAGAACATTAATTCGGGATTGGACCAATTGAAGAATGAAGTTAATGATTACAAAAACCAAATGTTAGGTCGGTATCTTCTACTGTGTATTCACATAATACCTGCGTCAGAGGAAATTCATCCAGTTATGTTTCCTCCATTTCATCCAAGACGCGATCAATCGACGATTTTTGGTTGGGGAATTGAATTTCCGAATAAGAATTTAATTTACTGGTGAAATGTTCAACATACCGTACATTCGTTAACTTTAAAGTCTAAACTAAAGGACGCGATGGCCAAGTGGTTGAAGATGTTGGCATCGCAAGTTGAAGATCTCGAGTTCGAGTCCCGACTGGCTCGTTAATCCATGCCCACCACCCAACCCAGGGTGTAATAACTTGGGTAGGCTGAGCCGAACAGGAAAAGATGATATCTTTCTGGCAATTCTAACCCTGCCCGTCTATAAGTGGCCGCTAGTACAAGGCATTGGGCAGGGTGATCCACTCCAAGTAGTGACTATAAAAAAACTCTTCAACAGCTGGTCAGATCGCAAAGCAGGAACCCAGAGATTCCAGAGAGTTTGATGAAATTCGCAAGAAAACTAATGAACAAGCTGCTGCGATCAAGAATCTCAATAAAGAAAATGCTGCACAATCCGCACAGATTAAAGATCTTCAAGAAGGTAGATGATGTATTTACTATTCGCATAGAAATACGACAGAACGATAAGGCGAACCACGACCCCTCGGTGAAGTAACCAATTCCAAGTCGGCTGCACCTTCTTATGTTTTACTGATTCTCCAGGAACGTGGACAGGGCAAAAGAAACTACTAACGTTACACGAACTACCGTGCACTGGCGACATTCTACAAATTTGAACCCACTAACGGCCACTTAATAACAAAGAGTTACTAAAAATGTAGCTGCACTCCAAACGGAAAATATCCCAAACGTGACTGAACCGCCATGGTAAAGGCAGTTGATGGTATCCACCTACCCTACGCGATGGTAAAACCACACACCACTTCTTTGCTTCCGTCCGATCGCCTCTTACGACACACAGGAAATGCGTTAGGGTTATTCCGGAGCCCGAACCTACAGGGCCCAAATTATATTAAAACGCATACCCAACGCCTCAGCCAATTGAGCCAACAACAACGATATGAACTGATTCAAACCCACTCGTATTGATACCATCAAAATCGTTGTCACAATCATAATTATTCCGTGTAGTCGCTTTATATCCGATATTATTTCTTACAGATCAGAAGAATACCAAACAAGAAATGAACGAATTAAAAGAAGCAAATAAGGAGATGCTGAAAGGTGAGAATATGAAACTAAACTGTTTCTGATAATGCGCAGATTTGGTCACATAGAGTATTGATCGAGGTGCGACTGTGAAGTAAGAAACTTCCTCCTGTTATTTGTTAAGTTTCTTTACCGATTGATCGTACCGCCCAAATGCGATGCGTCTCGATTTTAACAAAATTATATTTCAAATTTGACTAAAAGTTTAGGTTCGTGTAGCACTGTCGTTGCGTCGAAGGCGCGCGAAATATCTTGCGACGGCGACATGTTCAGCCAAACCCTCGCGAATCCTACACGGAATTAGCACCTATGATGAATATAGATACTTAGCTCGGATCGCACTCCCAACGCCTCAGCCAATTGAGCCAACTACGACGATATGAACTGATTCAAACCCACTCGTATTGATACCATCAAAATCGTTGTCACAATCAGAATTATTTCATTTAGTCGCTTTATATCCGTTATTATTACAAATAGATAAGAATACCACCAAACAAGAAATGGCCGAATTAAAAGAAGCAAATAAGGAGATGCTAAAAGGTAAGAATATGGAATCCAACTACTTCTTGGTAATGTTTAATTAAAGTGTTTTAATGGAGCTTTCCCAGACCTTTGAGACCTACAATTTTTAACCTCACTGACCCAATCAGTACCGGAATTCATTCAGCAGACAAGCTTTTAGCTTCGGCTTCCCAATTTATGGCACCAAATATTGATGGTGACGTGGATTAATAGGGACTCGAAGCAAAGATAGATTTTTGTCTTACCCTATACTGACTTTCCTCTACATGAACATGTCAGGTCGAAGTAATCGCAACCAGCAGCCACGCCAACTTGTGCCGGCGAGGTATCTAGCAGCAATCCACTTGTATATGTCGATCCATATGTATATATCGAACCGATGACGATTAGATTTGCGCAGCACGAAGATAACACATTCACAAAGTTTCGAGTCAAACATCGAGTCGAGTCAGAATCAGGCGAACAACGATTGTAAACGAGTAAAAGAACAATCGAGCAATCACTGCAATGATTTTCTATAAATGTAAGACTGGTTTTGTGAAAATTTGTGCATCTCCCACTTCTCCCTTCTTGTGTATCCGAGCCTGCAAATATCCCATTTTTCCTTTCCCTCAGAAACCTGTTAAAATGTTGTAATCACCGTATTCTCAGCCCTGGAAGACATGAATGCTAAACTTGTATCGATGGGAAAATCTCCACAGAAACTTCCTACTAGATCTGGACAAGTTGTCGTTCCGACAACGAAAACTCAAGTCACATCGAAATATGATCCGAAATCAAGTAAGAATCGTTTGTTTCTAATAAACAATATGCCTGGTAGTTGCTAGCTGAAACAAAAAATTGGCATTTGGCGCACTTTATGACGTCATGATTTTGACAATATAAATCATTCCTTCACACTGGATATGTCTAGATACGCTACTGTTTGTCTCTCTCATATAATTACTTTTTAATTTTACAGCAAACTGCAAACTGAAGATCGGTAGCATTTGTTATTTTACATCCAAACTGCAATATAACTTCAGGTTCAGTTACAAAGGTGCGGTGGAATTTTGTGAAAAATACAACGGAAGCGTGGTTTTAATCACAGATAAAAATTCCTATGAAAAAATAATGCATTTTGTGAGGCAGGAAATGTCTCTGGTTGGTGCTGTGCAAACCACTATATGGACAAGAAATCGTTTTGACCCAACTGTAAGTATTTTTATGAAATTCGCTCACATTTTGCACACACTTGTCTCGTTCAAAAGTTAATTAAATATAAAAGGAAACCATGTCTCACCTATTCAGATTGGTGACCCAATACCTGCAGACTCCTACATGAAATGGCATCCAAGATATCCAACTGTTGGAAGACGTTACAGGTCTTATACGTTTATTAAAATCTCTATTCAGCAAGATGAAAATTCCAAGGAGCAAGGGATGTTTAATACGGAATCCGATAAATCCATGCCAGTAGCTGTGTGTGAAAGAAAGAATAATTTGTGAATGAATGTCGTATCTCTAACATTTAATGATTCGGAGGGATTCCAATTTATAAACGAAAAGTAAAATTGACGGTTTCTAATGCTATCGAGAATAATTTGCAGATGAAAAGTAAATTTCTATTGAAACAATTTATTCTGGTGATGATTTGGTAATGGAAGTGTTGGCAAACAAAACAGTCGTAGTTTAGTCGAAGACCAAGTTTTATCTAACGAGACGGAGGCATCTTGTGTT
Organism: Styela plicata; assembly: GCA_963675895.2. Lineage (NCBI taxonomy): Eukaryota > Metazoa > Chordata > Ascidiacea > Stolidobranchia > Styelidae > Styela > Styela plicata. Next base: position 2,165,623 of record OZ023140.1, on the reverse strand, counting down.
GGATGATCCCAATATGACCTCAACTGCTGGCGCACCAGCGATAGGAATAATAGGATCTTGAAATTCTAATTATTTTTAGTTGGTAATTGCTTCGAGAAAACGTGCAGAGACCAAAAGGATTCAACTATCTTGATGACAAAGAGCTACAACAAGATGAATTATCATCAATTGCACTCTGAACGGAAACCCTCCCAATAAGAACTGGATCGCAACAGCAAAATGAAAAGAGTGATATCTGCCCTGGGTAGTAAAACCGTCCACCACTCCTTTGAATGAGTTTATATTTTCCGGAATAGAATTATTGCACTGGTTTAAATTGATTTGAGGAGGGAAAGTCGAATATGCTTAATCGGTCACACCTTGTCCGTAGGATCACTGGGCGCCCCCCTGTAGCAGAGTACGCTTAGCGTTAAACATGTTGGCATCGAAGGTTGAAGACGTCGGGTTCGATTCCCGGCGTGTCCGGCTCGTTAATCCATGCAAACCAGTCGACCAAGGGTGTAATACCTTGGGGAGGCTAAGCCGAACGGGAAAAGATCATGTCTTTCCAACAATTCTTACTCTACCCGTCTATAAGTGGCAGTGGGTACAGGGTCCTGGGAGAGTGATCCACTCCAAAGGATTATAAAAAAACGGCTAAGCTTCAAACCAGTGGTGCAACGAGGGCCCTGTCAGAAACTTTATTTAGTGAAGCGTGACCCACAGATGGATTGCCAGGTTTGCGCAATATTTCTGTGTGGCCGGGGGAAGGGGTGGAAAGGGAGTTAATACCTACCCCCACGACTTATTACTTATGATAAAGAGGGATTAGGGTGCAAGATCAGCGTCTGTGTTTGCAATATGACGTTCCCCAACAAAGCAAATTCTAGTTGGGCCTGTGTTTTAAACCATTGGCCTTCAGGACAACTAGAACTGGGCCATTCGATTCGGTGATTCGAAGTACAGATTATTCGAATCAATCGAGAATCGGTTATAGGAACAAAAGCTTGCTAAATAAAGCCAAAATCGATGGTATTTAGTCGTTAAAATAAAAATTTTCGGTCTTGGACTGAAGTGTAATTTAAAAATATCGCATACATAAGTCTGTTCGAGCTAATATTTGTAATTGGTAACTGTAAATTTCGTAATTATCGTAATAGAGACAATATTCGAAACATCTGAATTCGAAATGATTCGGTTTTATCCAGTCCTACGGACAACACGATCGCGTCTTGGTTTTTAAAGGAAAGCAAAATGCGAAATATGGTGTCAGCGATTTCGTTTGTCTGAAATGTAGAAGCGCCATTCCATTTATACAAGTATTTTCAAATATTGATTAAACTAAATCATAGGGATCCCACCCAGACAGAAATTTTATTTTGTCAAGCATGAGTCACAGATGGACACCGCGTAAGTGGCCCGATCCATCAGTGGCTCCTACTTAACAAAACATGGTTTAACGAAATATTTCAAAATAGTGCAGTTTACGACTCGCACACGACTGCAGATGCGTCTCCAGGGCTGGGCAAAACCGAATCATTTGGAATTCGAATAAGACTAACAAATATCCCATTTTTACTATTACTATCATTGTCTCCATTATGATAATTAGGAAATATACAGTTACAAATCTCAAATATTAGCATGAAATGACTTAAAAGCGATGCATTTTCAATTACGCTCCAGTCCAAGAGCAAAAATTTTGGTTTTAGCGACGAAATACAATCAATTTTGGTGACACATGCACAGGCGGACGATGAGGTGAAAGCTGTTTGACAGTACACTGTAACAAAAGTGCAGTAAATTTACTAGTCATTTGCAGTAATTGAATCTTTCTTTCAAGTTAAAAAAACGCCATGTTGATGAGATTTATGTCAATTATGGGCTGTTGGTTGATCCCACTTTCGCGGTGCGTTCCATCAACACCCCATATCTGTTAAAAACGACAATTTTGATTTTTTTTCAATGCCGCCAAGTGAAATTACTGTCAAACACCAGTGATTTTGTTGCATTTTGATTTTTTTTCAATATCGCCAAGTAAAATTACTGTCAAACAGCAGTGATTTTGTTGCATTTTTTGTCACAGTTTAATTTTTACTCGGTCTGTTAAAATAAAACTGTAAAATTATGAATTGCTGAGAGAATGCAACTCCCGAGGCCTGGCCCATCAACAACCCAAACTTGGCGCAGATCTCTTCAACAAGGCTTTATCGAATATACAAATACTGCAAATGTATGGTAAATCTACTGTACTTTTTTCACAGTGTGGACTTTATTCTGACGACGGTTTTGAATCTTGAATAACTACAACCAGTGGCGAGTTTAGAACCTTGAAAAGCGGAGAGGGTGCAAGTTATGAAAATTTCCAAAGTAAATATTATGACGCCATAGTGGGCGCCGCAGCAATAATATCGGAAAAGAAATTTGGAAAATGGGTTTTCTGGGCCTTAATTGAAAAACAAGAGAATTTGTGCTTGATGAAACATTTCTATAGAAAGGGAAAACAAGTCGTGAACCTTATTTAACAAACCAGAGGCCAGGCTACACTGTAACAAAAATGCAACAACATCAGTGGTCTTTGACAGTAATTTTACTTGGCGGTATTGAAAAAAATTCAATATTGGCCAAATATGGGGTGTTGATGGAACGTACCGCGAGGGTGCGATCCAACAACATATATCTCACCAACCTGACGTTTTTTAATTAAGGAAATACGCAATTACAGCAAATAACCAGTAAATTTACTGTACTTTTGTTACAGTGTATGTTTCCGATTACTTAGGATGCAGCTGCTTGTACTTAATATTGCAGCAGCTCGTTAACATTTGAGTGCCCGTTTGTTGGCTCTTTTCAGGCGCATCTCTCGACCTTGCTCAGATCGAACTTTTATAGAAATAAATCTATAAATTCCTTATTGGGTTTTTTTTCTTTTTTTTTTAGGTTTTTCGAATTATTTTCTATTGTCTGTCCGTGAACCCACCGGGAGGCTTATATCCAACAAGCGTTAAGCACGGACCTTTGTAGTGACTGTGTATCCGTCCGTACTATGTCACAGTTTCCCGCGAAGTGCCTTGATGAAGGGTACGCTCGGTGGCAACACGGCCAAGCATAGAACATCAGCCTTCCGGACAATACGATCGCGCTTAACCGACTGAGCCACCGAGCGATGACCGCCTATCCCTTTTGCAATCCCCGTTCATTCCATGTGATTAAATTTTTCCTTTACTGTACTCACGATCTTTTATTTATTTGATCGCATTGCCAAGTGAAATTATTCGCTTGGACGACGAAATAAAGAACCCACTACCCTCTATAAGGTGATTGAAATAGTTGAAATTCTTATCGCGATGTTCTGTACAAACCGCAAGATCGCAATTTTTGCGAGATAAGGGTTTTGACGCCAAGGGCGATTTATAAAACCAAGGTTTATCGTGAACAGGAAGTTGTTTCGTTAAACATCCGTCACGGGTGGACCGCACCTCGGCGGCGCGTTCCATCAATGGCCCATGATTAACTGATCAAATCGGAGAAGTTAACCGATTGGGAAGTTTGAATCAAATTATTCTATCGTTTAGTCTTGAGAACTTTAAGCAGCTGAAGTTATATAGTTACAGTTATATGAATTTTAAGATTAAGATTTTGACAAAACTTTTGTTTGTGTGGAAACAGGAATTTCGAGGAGTGAGAGGTATGACGTCAGAACAAATGGAAATTCTGCTTTTTCTAATTAAAAGGCGAAAAAATTGTATTGGAAATTAATTCCTTGCTGGAGAGGGACAATCAATACAACACTACAGAGAGACAAGAAAAATTGTTTAAAACATGTTTTGTTAAGTACGAGTCACCGATGGATCGCACGCTAAAAGTGCAGCCCAATAGACTTGAAGGCGATCTATTTTCAATTCATATCCCATGTATAAGACGAACAATTTTTATATTTTAAAAAACGTGACAAAAATCAATTGCATTTTATCTTTAAAAATGAAAATTCTAGTCCACTTAGCAAATTTTTGTTCCTATGAACGATTTACGATAGATCCGAATAATTTGTGCTTCAAATCGATTCGAATCACAGAATCGAATTGCCCCGCCCTATTTTGGTGTTGGTGTTATTGTTTTGACACGAAACGCAATGCATCGGTAAGACAACTGCACGTGTATAACGCCTTAACAACCGACCTTTAATTCAGATGCTCAAATTAGAGTGAGGATAGGCGTCTTCAACGTTGTCACCCTGTCTTGTTTTTCTTGTTCAAGCACAGGAATTAAACGCACTTCTTATATATATTTCACCAGCGTCAGCATGAAGGTCCTAGTTTCTTTCTTTTTACTTCATTTCATCTCTGTATCGTTCTGCCAAGATGAAATCGTACTTCACTGCGCCGCTAAACCCAGTTGCCAGATTAATGTACAATGTGATTCGGTTCCCGTGGGATGGAGTAGGCCAGGGTTCAACATTAACCAACACCTACAAGCCAAGGAATTTCCAATCACTTGTAAATCTGACAGCAAAGGCAAAGATTCGTTCAACCTGCTTCCTCTGATATCAAGGAACGTTATTGGTAAGAATATGAATATTTTTGAAGAGGCTCTCGAGCAACCTCTTTCAATTATATCTATGACTTTCGTTTGACCTGAAAGGGCGCCTATACCCAGCACCCTTCTTTGTGGTGACTGTGTATCCTATAAGCTCAGTATGGACGGGTGTTACCAACGATTCACAAATAATTCGAATAATTTGTGCTTCGGATTGATTCGAATTGCCCAGCCTAGTGCTATCTACCCTGGGCGATGGTACTACAAAGATGGTATAAATTGTATTACCAGCAACTGCACTTCATGTGAGAATTTAACCACGATAATTGAGTGCTATCTACCCCGGGCGACGGTAAAACCATCCACCACTTCTTTGTTACCATTTAATCGCTTCTAACTACATGCAGGGAATACGTTACAACAATTCTGAGCCGGGGTAGCTTGATCCCGTATTGTTATTATTTCAAACAGATATAAAGAACATTAATTCGGGATTGGATCAATTGAAGAATGAAGTTAATGATTACAAAAACCAAATGTCAGGTTGGTAATCTTCTACTGTGTATTCACATAATACCTGCGTCAGAGGAAATTCATCCAGTTATGTTTCCTCCATTTCACCCAAGACGAGATCAATCTGTGAATTGTGTAATTGGGGAATTTAATTTCCGAATGAGAATTTCATACACTAGTGAAATGTTCAACGTACCGTTCATGTGTTGACTTTAAAGTCTAAACTAAAAGGCGCGATGGCCTAGTGGTTAAACATGTTGGCATCGCAAGTTGACGATCTCAGGTTCGAGTCCCGACCGGCTCGTTAATCAATGCCCACCTCACAACCCAGAGTGTAATAACTTGGGTAGGCTGAGCCGAACAGGAAAAAATCATGTCTTTCTGGCAATTCTAACCCTGCCCGTCTATAAGTGGCCGCTGATACAGGGTATTGGGCAAGGTGATCCACTCCAAGTAGTGACTATAAAAAAAACTCTTCAACAGCTGGTCAGATCGCAAAGCAGGAACCCAGAGATTCCAGAGAGTTCGATGAAATTCGCAAGAAAACTAATGAACAAGCCGCTGCGATCAAGAATCTCAATAAAGAAAATGCTGCACAATCCGCACAGATTAAAGATCTTCAAGAAGGTATAGATGATGTATTTACTATTCGCATAGAAATACGACAGAACGATAAGGCGAACCACGGCCCCTCGGTGAAGTAACCAATTCCAAGTCGGCTGTACCTTATTATCTTTTACTGATTCTTGAGGCGCAAGGGCAGAGCGAAAGAAACTGTTAACGTTACACGAACTACCGTGCACTGGCGACATTCTACAAATTTGAACCAACTAACGGCCACTTAATAACAAAGAGTTACTAAAAATGTAACTGCTCCGAAAGGAAAATATCCCAAACGTGACATGGTAAAGGCAGTTGATGGTATCTACCTACCCTACGCGACGGTAAAACCACACACCACTTCTTTGCTTCTTTTCTGTCAAACATCGAGTCGAGTCAGAAGCCGACAAACAACGATTTTAAAACGAGTAAAAAAGAATAATCGAGCAATAACTGCAATGATTTTTTTAAATGTGATTTTTTTAAATGTTTTGTGAAAATTTGTGCATCTCCCACTCCCCCCTTCTTGTGTATTCGAGCCTGCAAGAAGGCCTATCCCGTCCCCTCCCCCTCAGAAACCTGTTAAAATCTTCTAATCGTCGTATTCTCAGCCCTGGAAGACATGAATGCTAAACTTGGATCGATGGGAAAACCTCCACAGCAACTCCCTACTAGATCTGGACTAGAAGTTGTCGTTCCAACAACGAAAACTCAAGTCACATCGAAATATGATCCGAAATCAAGTAAGAATCATTTGTTTCCAATAAACAATATGCCTGCAACAATATGGTTGCTAGCTGAAACAAAAAATTTCGCCTTTGGCGCACTTTATGACGTCACTATTTTGACAATATAAATCATTCCTTCACACTGGAAATGTCCATATCCGCTACCATTTATCTCTCTCATATAATTACTTTTTAATTTTACAGCAAACTGTAAACTGAAGATCGGTAGCATTTGTTATTTTACATCCAAACTGCAATTCAACTTCGATTTCAGTTACAACGATGCAGTCGAATTCTGTAAAAAATACAACGGAAGAGTGGTTTTAATCACAGATAAAAATTCCTATGAAAAAGCAATGCATTTTGTGAGGCAGGAAATGTCTCTGGTTGGTGCTGTGCAAATCAATGTATGGACAAGAAATCGTTTTGACCCAACTGTAAGTATTTTTTACTGGAATTCGCTCCGAGGCCGGAAGCAGCGTCTGCGAATAGTCAACCACGAAATGCCACGACATCGAAAAGGCACTCAATGAAATTAGACCAATCCGGGATATTTTGCTTTGTTACAGCCACTCAAATGAGCGGATCACTCTGAGCAAGATCCTGCGCCAGCGGCCATTTTATGGGCGAACAGGGTTAGTGTTGTTAGAATGATACACTGTAACAAAAGTATGGTAAATTTACTCGTCATTTGCAGTAATCGCATATTTCAAAAGTTAAAAAACACCATGTTAATGAGATTTATGCCAATTACGGTCTGTTGATGGTCATCTTTGTCCAAAAAAGTCGATTTTCAAATTTTTTTCAATACCGCCAAGTAAAATTACTGTCAAAGACCAGTGATTTTGATGCATCTTTGTTACATTGCAGGAACTTTCCGGTTTTGCCGAGCTTACCGGAAAGTTATTACACCCTGGGTTGACTGGTGGGCATAAATAACCAATCCTGACTCGAACCCGAGATTTTCAACTTGTAATGCCAACATGAAAACCTTCACATTTGCAGACTGGTGACGTAACACCTGCAGACTCCTACACGAAATGGTATCCATACTATCCAAAGGTTGGAAACTCAAACAAATCTCGGACGTTTATTCAAATCTTTATTCGACAAGACGGAAATTCCAAGGAGCAAGGGATGTTTAACGCACCGTCAATGTATGATCGCACGACGGCAGCTTTGTGTGAACGACAGATTAATTCGTAATGTCAGTGACAGTGGAAGATATCTGACATTGGGTGATGGAAGGGGGGATGCGACTCTCCAAGAAGTAAAGTAAAATTGAAAATTCATTGCTTACGAGAATACACTGTAACAAAACTATTGGCCTTTGAGAGTAATTTGACTTGGCGGTATTGAAAAAAAATTGAAATTGACCTTTTTTTACCAGATATGGGTTGTTGATGGAACGCACCGCGACGACATTTTTAAATTTGAAAATATGCAATTACTGCAAATGACCAGTAAATTTACTGTACGTTTGTTACAGTGTACGGTATAAGATAAGTAGTGAACTTCTCCTGAAATAACATATTCACAATCACAAATATCAGCACAAACAGATTTATGAGCGGAAATTTTTATTTACGTTACAGTCTGGAAGCGAACATTTTTATTTTAACGAGAAAATACAATCGAATTTGGTCAAATTTGACCAAAATCGATTGCATTTCGTCGTTAAAAATGAAAAATTCTACTCCATTTGACAAATTTTTGTTTTAACGATTAACGATTGATTCAAATAATCTGTGCTTCGAATCACCGAATCCAATTGCCCAGGCCTAGTCTTAATTTGGACGAAGACGAAATTTCATCTAACGCGACACGGACATCCAATTTCTGATGACTCCAATATCACCTCAACTACTTCACATCACAAAAGAAATAATTTTCGGATCCACAAGGACTTTAAATCCTAATTGCTTGTAATGGGAAATTGCTTTAAGGAGCGACTAAAAGGATCCAATTAACTCAATGACAAAGAGCTACTACAAGATTCACTCTAAGTGAAAACATTCCAATAAGAACTGGATCGCAACAGTAAAATGAAGAGAGTGATATCCGCCCTGTGTAATAAAATCTTCCACCACTTCTTTAAATTAGATTAATTCTTCCGGAATAGAATTATTGCATTTCCTACGAGAAATTGAGTTGAGGAGGGAAAGGCGAATATGCTTAATCGGTCATACCTTGTCCGTAAGTCGATCGGGCGCCTTGTAGCAGAGTACGCTTAGTGGTTAAACGTGTTGTCATCGAAGGTTGAAGACCTCGGTTTCGATTCCCGGGTCGTTAATTCATGCCCACCAGTCGACCCAGGGTGTAATAACTTGGGGAGACTAAGCCGAACAGTAAAAGATTATATCTTTCCAGCAATTCTAACTCTGCCGCTGGTGCAAGACCTTGAGCAAGGTGTTCTACTCCAAGAAGTGACTATAAAAAACAGCTGACTGGCTATATTTTATTAAAAAAACTACATATTGTTACATACATTCTCAACTTGTATCTTACCTCTTCTGGAGAATCATCACCCATGTTTCGTAGTTGATAAATAGATTCTTGGCCATCACTATCTCCGACAAGAATACTGTTGGAATTCTTCGAAAATACCAGTGCGCTGTCAGAAACTTTATTTTGTCTAGCGTGACCCACAGATGGACCGCCCCTTCCCCTCGGCGGCGCGATCCATTGAAGATCCACGCTTAGCGAAACGTTTGGGCAATACTTTTCCGACTAGGAATTAATAGCTATCGTCACTACTTGTGATAAAAAGTGATTTGTGTACAGAATCACCGTCTCTGCTTTCGTCATGATGCCTTCGATATTCTTTTCCTTGCTTCAAACCATTGGCCTTCCGGACAATACGATTGCGAATTAAATATAGAAGGAAATCGATTTTTTATGCCAATTAACATGGACTGTTGCTGGAACACGCCACCATGGAATATATTCAATATTTAACTTTTGACAGGGTTCAAAATAAACTTGAATTTTAAAAATTTCGTTACTCCAATATATATATATATATATATACAATGAATGTCTTTATAATATGAAATATTCACCTACGTTTAGAATATAAAAACGCGAGTTTTCGGCAAAAAATTTGTGAGTCAAAATTTTTCATACCTTTTTTTTCGCGCAAATTCGACGCGTGATTTTTTCTTTCGAAGGAAAATGAAAATTTCGATCCGTCTTTTTTTTATGTCCCGGCAATATTTCAAACCATCCGTCGCCATTGCTTCTACCACTCCAACAAGAATAATAAAATCCGGTCCATAATAATGATGTCCTCATCGAAATAATTCGTTATATTAGAATTTGGATTAAAATAATTTCGTTTTCGATTCATCTTCCTGTGAAATCATGATATATTCCAGAAAACTTTAATTTTGGCGCCAAAATTGATTTAAATCGAATGAGTTTTACAGCTGTAGGCGGATCCCGCGTGGACGGTCGTACTCGATAACTCTTGCCTAGGGGTGTTTTTATTCGGATATTTAGCTCTTTTAGGGATCTGAAAGTGAGTTTGCTTTTCGATTATCCTCGAAATTATTCATTTGTGCAGTAAAATCATGATATATGCCAAATTTTACAACTTAAAATTTGACTCAAATCATGACTTTGCTGCAAAATGATGTCAAATATCACAAATTTCGTTTATATGAAATCTTCAAATATTAGTCTGTTTTATTACATTCAGATTAAATAAGTTTTAGATCTGCTGATCTTATAAATTTTCACGTTTTACAGCTGTAGGCAGTTCTCGCATGGACCGCCCTACTCGATAACCTATGACTGTTCTTGCTCGAATAATCAAGTACTTTAGGGATCTGGAAGTAAGTCTGTTTTCCGAGTTTTCTCGAATTGATTTATTTTTGCAGCAAAATCATGATATATGCCAAATTTTACGTTGTGATATTAGACTCAAACCATGGCTTTGCTGCGAAATGATGTCAAATAATTGATCAAAATTGATTCACGTTGCAGTAAAATCATGATATATGCCAAATTTTACGTTGTAAAATTTGACATAAATCATGATTTTGCTACAAAATGGGGAAATGTCTGTTTGTAAAATGCGAAAACAATATTCTATTTATGATGCACTCATCCGAATATACGATATTCCAGCAGTCCAAGTAATAGTATTTTCGTTTTCCAATTATTTTTACATTGATGCTGACCTCTCACGGGGTCGCCGCCGACGAGGCCCGGTCGCTTGCCGGGGTCATCTTCTATCGCCAGACCGACCCGCACAGGCTTGGCTGCCGAAACAAGAAAACGGGACACGGTCGCGCCGAAAACTCTAACGTTCATCGACGCGCAAGCCGACGACCGAAGTGGTATATGGTTTTACCATCGCCCAGGGCAGATACCACTCTCTATGCTTTACCACGGTGGTTCAGTTCCGTTTGGGATGTTTTCCGTTTAGAGTGCAGTTGCCGGAACTACATCGTTTAATAGCTTTTTGCTATTAAGTGGCCGTTAGTTGGTTCCCTCTGGGCGCTGTTTCTGGCCTTGTTCAAATTAATTCCAATAATATATAAATGATACTTTTCAGATTAAAATTGGAATATTTCAGCGACGCACAAGCCGACGACCGCCCTGCAGACTAGTGCGGGCCTTCGCCGACGAGTCGAACGCTCTACGTGACTACGAACGCGACCCTGAGGCAAGGGCGGCAGTACGGTACGGTACGAAATTTTTATCGTACTTCGAACCCGCAAAATAATTTCGTACCGAACTTCGTACCGTACCTTTCGAAAATTTTTCGTACCGTACCGTACGATATTATTTTTTTCGTACATCGTACCGAACTTCGTACCAGTACGAAATGAAGTTCGATTAATATTTTTCATTTATCGTGCTAAATTTCGTACCAGTACGAAAACAGGTACGATTCGCTGGGCAGCAATTTCGTACCGTACCAATGTCCAAATCAGTTGTATTTGTAAGATATGGCCACCGCAAGAAACGTCACCAACATCTGACATCAAAGTGATCCAGTTTTATGATATCTGGTTTAAATCCAGGACAGAAAAACATGCGCGTAATTAAGCATATGTCACCCCATTGTTCACATTGCATATAATATAAGAATGGTAGACCGGTGGTGATAAATGGTGGTAGGATGAGTACAGTTTTCGCGAAAAAATCTGGCATTAAGCAATATTTAGCATATTAGCAGCATTGTGTCGTCACAAGAAATTTTCTCTCGACAAAAGAATGTTCGTTGTATGCGTTTCGTGCGGTCTCATTCGAAGGCATGGTTATAAGAGCATTGTCATTGTGCATTTTTGCATCTGGTATTCCCGGTGCAATTTACGTTCTCTTCACATTACTGAATATTGCTATTTATTTTTTCATACCACACAGACGTATTCCCGACATGCCTCGTTGTCTATACTGTGACATGGCTGTTTTTTTTTACAAAATATATCTTCTATTTAAGATGAGCATCAGCTAACATTCAACTCAAAACAGCCTAAATATATCTTTATATTCTGATGTTTCTTCTGCTCTGATAATATACTTCTGCGTGTCAGAGTACAAACAAAACGTAATAGCGGTGGTTACTGGTTAGCTTAGTTGCATAGTTGGTCAGGGGGAGAGAGTTTTTAATTTAATTTTCACAAAATTTTCGCGCGCCTGTGTTGCGCAATATTTTCCGTGATTAATTTCGTAGCATTTAGCTTTTGAAGTGAGAATTTTTATTCAATTTTTACAAAAATTTCAGCGGGCTTCCGGCGCGCAGATACATTTTCCTGTCTGGCAATGTTTATTTCACTCTTAAAACATTTTTGTTTAGTTCTCAATAAAATTTTGCGCGCCTCCGGCACCCTAATCTTTTTGTAAATTTGAAAGCCTTAGTTTGCATGTTCTAAAAATGTGCCCCCCCCCCTAATTTTTTTTCTGGATCCGCGATTGTAATTGGTATATTCGGGCACCGTGATTTTTAGTATTATGAATGCTGCTTATCTTGCCAATTTGAATTGGGCTATCACAACTTTCGTTATTACAGAAAAATGCATTCAGATTAAGACGTCATAAATCAGTGGCCTATATGTATTTCCACGCGATCACAAAGTTTTACGCCACTGCAGTAAAACCGATATACATAGCTCATCTCATCAGCTCAAGTGAATCAGTTGCATTTTTATTACCATACCTGCGCCGCTTTTAAACATTTTAAAATTGCCCTTTAGTCTAAAAATTCGTTGATCGACACAATTCATATTACCAGTGCCCCGTTATGAAACGGCATAGATGTTAAATGAAATAATTTTTTGGAATTTATTCGAGAAGAATAAAGTGTAATGCGAAGGTACGAAAAACAGTACGGTACGGTACGAAATAAATACCGAACTTCGTACCGTACCAAGTACGAAAATTGAAAAATGAATCGCACCGGAAAATTCAATCGTACCGTACCGAACTTCGTACCGTACCGTACTGCCAGCCTTGCCCTGAGGCAGACGCGGTCCCGGGAGGCTCGAGTGAAATCATGATATATGCCAAATTTAACAACGCAAATGTGCCATAATGTACGCCTCCCCTTTTATGGGATAGGATATCATTTTTATCCCGCGGGAGAGGAAAGCCGAGAATACAGCTTAACCAAATGGCGAACCACGGCCTCTCGTGCAGATACCAGTTCCAAATCGGGGTGAAGGTTTTTGATTATCGTATTTCTCATTTTTCCTGTGCATGGACCTTTCCTACAGATGTCTTCCTACCGTTTTTGTTCTGATATTTGGGGCTATGTGCCGGTTGGCAGAAAATTTTTTTGTACGGATCTTCCCCCCCCTCTGCCCCAAAATAAAATCAAGTAACTCAATTCGCGCTTGTTAAAATCGTTATTGAAATTGACAGGTCAGTTCCGTTTGCGATGTTTTCCTCATAAAGTACAGTTACTGGTACTATATCATGTAATAGCTCTTTGCTATGAAGTGGTAGATGGCTTTACCATCGCCCAGGGCAGATACCACTCACTGCACTTCGCCATGACGGTTTAGTTTCATTTGGGATGTTTTCAGTTTAGATTACAGTTACTGGTACTATATCTTGTAATAGCTCTTTGCTATTAAGTGGCCGTTGGTTGGTTCGCAAAATTTAAATGATTTATCCAAGATCCCCTGCAAGTGTACATTAAAATATTCCAATTTTAGTCTAAAAAGTATCATTTATATTATATATTGAAATTCATTTGAGTAGGGCCAGAAACAGCGCCCAGAGGGAACAAACTAACGGCCACTTAATAGCAAAGAGCTACTGAAAGATATAGTACCAGCAACTGCACTCTAAACGGAAAACACCCCAAACGGAACTGAACCGCCATGGTAAAGTGTAGTGAACGGTATCTGCCCTGAGCGATGGTAAAACCATCTACCACTTCTATATATATATATTATTTCGTTAACAGTATTACGCGAGTACCCATTCCTGCATTTCATGTAGCTCTTTGCGAGCTAGTGTCTTGCAGTCTTGCTCTGAGCGAATTTCGATAAAAAAAGAAAAAAAGATATTTCGTTGCGTTGCTGATTGGTATCACAGTGAAAGTTAAAAAAAATATTGGAAACAGCAAATAAATTTAATATAAGCTGGAAATATTTTTAACATGAAGCGAAATTTTAAGCAACATGTATTGAAATGCGAAGTATTCCTGTTTTCGTATCCTGACGTTTTTGTTGCTTAATATCACAGTTAATGAACAAGATAACAAGATTGAAAGAACAAAAGTGAATTTAATATAAAAACTAAATATTTCTGACATGAAGCGAAATTTTGAGCAAAATTTATTGAAATGCGAAAAAGGCTTGTTTTCGTACAACCTGGCGTTTTTGTTCCTTAATATCACAGTGAAAGTTAATGAACAAGATTAGAATGCAAAAATAAGTTTAACATAAGATGTAAATATCTTTAATATGTGATGAAATTTCGCACAGGGATTTCTCATGCGAAAAAGACTTATTTTTCCATATTCTGCCAAGCATGGGTCGTAGATGGTTTGCGCCGACGAGGCGCAAGCCATCTGCGACACATGCTTGCTTGGCAAAAGGTATATCAATCACAGCTAAAATCACAGCTAAAACATGAAAAAAAGATTTGGAAGGAAATTGTTGCGATCGAAATGTGAAAGAGAAAGTGCAATAATGTGAAAAAAGCATCCGCTAGATGTCAGACAGGAGCATCATCGTAACTCGAAGTAGACGTCTCTCATGGACCGGTCCCGAACGCCGGAGGTTGGCGCGAATCTTTGCCGCATTATCTTCACCCTATTCCTGGCGTCGGTGATGTTGGGAACGTCGATGTTAATGTTCCTCTCTCTACCAGTTCGCTCTAGCATTCTGAAAATTAAAAAAAAAAAACAGATTAAAACATCGTTTCGACAAGTACCCTCTAGTTTATTTATCTCATGCGCAAAAAGGAAAACTTCCGCGGAGCATCTGTGTTATTTTTTATAGCCACTTCTTAGAGTGGATCACCCTGTCTTGTAACAGCGGCCACTTATAGACGGACAGGGTTACCATTATTGGAAAGATATGATATTTTCCTGTTCGGCTTAGCCTTCCCCAGTTATCACACCCTGGTTTGAGTGGTGGGCATGGATAAGCAAGCCAGAATCGCCGGGGCTCGAACCCGAGATCTTCAACCTGCGATGCCAACATGTTTAACCACTAGGCCATCGCGCCCACAATGTTGTTTTACTTAGTTGGGTCTTACTAAAATACAACGTATATGTATCGTTTCATACATTTCTTGCTCTTCCACCAACCATGTCCATGCACACGAAATATCTGTAAACGGTCAAGCAAAAACCTCACCCCCCCACTTGAAAATGATATCTGCAAGAGATGTCATGGTTAAATGCCACACTCTGGGCTTTCCTCCCCCGCAGGTTGGAATGAAATCATATCCTAAACGATTAAATTTTTTTTCTCGGGATCAGTGTAAATAAAGGGAGTTCAAGAGTACCGTAGTTCTCGAGCAATATTTTTGGAAAATTTCGGAAAGAACGAAAAAAACTGATTTTATGAATTTTCGGCTATTTTAACCCTGGATTTACATTCACGAGGATATACAAAAACTTAGGAATCGAGAATCACCGGTTTGGGCACTATACGTCATATATAAAGATTGTTGTTGTTATTATCATAGTGAGGCTTCAACAGTATTCGAACTTTGCTATATAATATAGGACTGGGCAAAATCGAACATTTGTAATTCGAATCTGATTCGAATAGAATCGAATCACTAATGTGAATAAGAAATATATATCCCATTTTTGTGTTACATATTGTCTGCATCGTGAGAATTAAAAAATTTATAGTTTTAGATTTTCAATTCACACCCCGTCAAATTTGGCCAAAATCGAACGAGCAATCGATTGACTGCGCAATAGAGGGGTTGGGGTCGGTGGTTTCACAAACTGGGGAGTCGGAGTCAAAAGTTTCGACACCGATTCCACAGCTCTGGTTTCAACATTTCAGATAAACGAAAATACTGATATTTGATCATATTTTGGTGCAAAGTCATGATTTATGTCAAATTTAACAGCGTAATTTTTTCTAATTGAAATTCGCTCCAAACAGCTCCTAAAGGGAACCAACGGCTACTTAGTAATAGTAGTAGTGGTAGTAATACAGTGTAGTGAGTGGGCAATGGTAAAATCTGCAACTTTTTCAAGATAACTTTTATGCATTCTATGATTAGACTGCAAAATGGATCAATTTGAGAAAGTTCTTAAAAAGAAGCAACCCAGCAACCCTCACGCACATGATTCAAAACCTGAGATCGAAGCGTATTCCTAATGCTCTTGTCAATTGAGCCTACTGGGCAGTGGGCACTTCATTCACGCCATGGATCTACCACACCTAGGTATTCCTTTCTGGAATCTTTCGAGAATTTCGGGAGAAAGAAGCGAATTTTAATCAGAGTCCGCAATACCTGACTGTTCGGATATGGATTTTTCTGACAATGACTCAATAATGCTTGAAAAATTTCGAACATTAACCGATATTTAACAGAGAATTAGATTCCGAGGCATCGTTTAGTGAACTCCCTTTTTTCCTTGCGATTTCAGATGCGTATATGGCTTTTACCATAAGAATACTTGAATGAAATAGTATCAAGTCAAGAAAAGAAACAACATGATCTCTTTTCACAAAATTCAAATTGTGTTTGTAAGCTTTCTTCGCTGTTTCGCTCCATTCGCGGTTTTATAAGTCATATCTTGTTTTGTTTGTGAAAGCTGGGATATGACCTAGCGAAATCTTGCAAATATACTAATGTACTTTTGTGACAGAGATCATGTAATTCAATATTGGCACTGCGTGTTTTTATGTCCAAAGTTAGACCAGTACCTCTCAACGGTTGCCAGTCAATTCTTACCAGTATGTTTTTGGTTGGTCGATTCGTATCCGAAATAGGACAATTAGTACCCTGATGAAAATTGCAATAGATTATTGCGAAAAGTCAGGGATGGCTGCATCATCCCCTAGGATAAAATCCAATCCTAACCCGGAGGAGCAGGCATTTTAGTTCAAATCGAAAAAGGGTCGGATTTCAAGTGCCTATTAGCGAGGGAATGACTATCCCGTTTATGATGATCATTTCCGCGAATTTCACTTTGAACCACAGATTACAACATGACAGGATTTTGCGTAGCGTGACTATTTTTGCAAATTTTTATTAGATCCTCTTGCCACTACCGCACTGCTACATTAAAATTCGTTAACAGGTAATTTCCCGCGAACATTCGGCAAGGGTGCGAATTGACCTAATCAATCATTTCAGGATGCGAATCGACCGATCTCTCTCTTAACTATCGCTTTGTGACGTAACAACAGCCGCACGGTCGAGACTGCCTTGGCCTAACGGCGATAGCGTGGAACAAAGCAGTGAAAAGTGTAACCACAATATCTGGTTTAGCCCTGGTGATTATCGATGTCAGCTGTGACCAGCGCGTTTATTAAAAAGCCCAATATCACTTAGGACGCAGGGCGCGCCTTTTTAATTAGGACGCAATGTACTAAAATCCTTTTTGGGCAAAAAATAGCGTAATATACAGGCAACACCGGTGTTGTGACGGCGGTATACTGGTACAAAAATACCCCATGCCGCCCAGCTCTATGTTCAAAGCGACTTTTAAAAAAATTGAACCATTTTCTCCCGCGGTGACGTATATCGCGCGGTGGTAAAAAATACATACTATTAAAACAATAGTTTTCGATCCTGCTAAAAGGGTTTGTTATGTCACAATGTTCTTAAATCTATAATTTGGTCATAAATATATAATTAATACTGTCGTGATCTATTAATGGCCTAGTAGTTAAACATGTTAGCATCGCAGGTTGAAGATCTCGGGTTCGAGTCCCGGCGAGTCCGCCTTGCTTCTCCATGCCCGCCACTCAACCCAGGGTGTAATAACTTGGGTAGCCTAAGCCGAACAGGAAAAGATCATATTTTTCCTGCAATTGTAACCCTGCCCGTCTATTAGTGGCCGCTGTTCCAGGGCTTTGGACAGGCAGATCCATCCAAAAAAAAAAACTCGACCTCCGCACATGGACTGAGGACGCCCACCTAGAACTTCCCGGGTATCAATCTTTTCTTGTTGCGATCGACATTAAAAAGGGGGTCTGTGTAGTGACAAAAACTTAATGACCATTTTTATAAGCAGGAAATGCGTGGGAAAGTTATAACGTAGAAACCTTCGACCAGAGCCAACGGCATCCACCGCTCTATGGCTACACTAATTAAGATAGGTTACTCACATTAGCACTGCAAAAAATAAAGACTAGAATCCACTCAAACAGCGAATTTAAAACGGCATTAATATCGAAATAGAGATACCAGCCTTTTTTATATACACTGTAACAAAAGTACAGTAAATTTACTGGTCATTTGCTGTAATTGCATATTTCCGAAGTTTAAAAACGCCATGTTGATGAGATTTATGCCAATTATGGGTTGTTGATGGACCGCACCTTCGCGGTGCGTTCCATCAACACCCCATATTTGGCCAAAAAAGTAAATTTTGAATTTTTTTTAATAACGCCAAGTATAATTACTGTCAAAGACCAGTGATTTTGTTGCATTTTTTGTTGAACTATCCTCTCATATCATATCAACCATTTTAAATCACGTCGTTAGAAATACTCATTAAGATACTACGGGCCCTTTCTAAACACATAAATATCACACAAATTAAAAATGTATAATTTTATATTGTTACGTCATAAGTCAAGATTAAAATTATTACAAAACGAAAATTATAATTTTCTAAATATTAAACTAATTTTCAACTACCTCGCGATTTTTGAGCTGAATATAAAAGTTGTAATAAAAGGATATATTTCTAATTACTAAAAATATAAAATAATAAAATATTAGGTTGTTAGCAAAAACGCAAATTTGAAATCGATTTTTTAATCTACTGCAAGTTTGAAACTATATCTTTCAATTCGATATTTATTTGAAATGTGTATCTCCCCCTTCCCCTTCGGAATTTTTCGTCGAGCCCGAAAAGAGTAGAGATGGCAACCAAGTTTTTAGTTAAACTAGGAAAGTAAAACAAATTACCACAAAACCACGTAAAGTATTACTAGGTAACCTAGTTTCACTTTCAAAATTAAGTAGTACCTGGATTAAAAAATTTCAAAAAAATTTTGAATGATGCAAAACTGAAAATTAAACTAATCATATCTTTACTTCTTCCCAAGGAACATCCTTGCATCATTGGAGTTTTAAATAATTAGTTCAACAAAAAATTAGTTACTTTTGTTGAAACATCTTAAATCGGGGTTTTATGTTTTTTTTTTACAACGCAAAATTGCTACAAAAAAAGACTTTTCAAATGAATGACGCAAAATTAGAAATTAAACTAAAAAGCAAAACAAAATATAAAATACCCGGATTTACAGTGAAATATGAAAGCATGCCACGCATGGGCCATTGATGGATTGTGTTGCTTAAACACGTTTCATATGTGGCTCATGCTTGATAATACAAATTTTGTGATTTGTAAAACGTAATAAAGCACAGCAAAAAACAAAAGATAAACTTAGATTTATGTCCTACGTTTGTTTGTTTTTTAGCCACTTCCTGGAGTGGATGACCCTGGCCAAGGCCCAGCCCTTCATGGAGTGGATCACCCTGCCCAAGGCCCCTGTACCAGCGGCCACTTATAGACTGACAGGGTTAGAATTGCTGAGAAGATACGATCTTATCCTATTCGGTTTAGCCTACCCAAGTTATTACACCCTGGGTTAAGTGGTAAACAGAGTAATTTCGAATATGAAATACCGAATATATTCTGAATTCAGTCATGATTTTGATGAAAGGTGGCATTCTGACTTTTTTGATGAAAAATAATAATTGCAAAATTTAGAAAACTTTTATTATGGTACCGTTAACAATTTCCTTTTTTCCGTGGAACTAGGGCTGGGCAATTCGATTCGGCGATTCGAATCGATTCGAAGTACAAATTATTCGAATCAATCGTGAATCTGTCATAGGAACAAAAACATGCTAAATGAAGTTTTTCATTTTCAACGACAAAATGCAATCGATTTTGGTCAAATTTGACCAAAATCGATTGCATTTCGTTGTTAAAATGAAAATTTTTGATCTTGGTCTGGAGCGTAATTCAAAACACATAATTTTTAAGTCAGTTCATGTTAATATTAGTAATTTGAATTCTCTAATGGATACAATAATAGCAATAGTAAAAATGGGATATTTGTTATTTTTATTAATGAAATCAACGATTCGAACCGATTCGAAAAATATTCGAATCCGATTCTGTTTCGCTCATCCCTACGTGGAATCATGTCAATTTGGAGGGCAAACGCGAAATTTTCTGTTCATTGTGTCTGAATTTATGCGATATAAATGACATATTTTCATGTCCCACTATTTGGAAATATATCTAAAATTTACTGTATCGAATGTTTTCATTTTCGAATATATTTGAATATTCGATTCGTTTTGACATCCTTGGTGAAAATGTGATGGAAATTCGGTCAGGATTCAACTGTTAAAGTTTCTCACCGAAGATAAACGGTGGAAATTTCTTCAAATTTGAACATGGACCAAATATGTACAAGTGCCGAAGACGCGCAAAAATTTATATCAGTGAAAAATATCAATCGGTAAATTGTGCTTCTACACCAAACTATGAGTGCCCTCCCTAAAGAACATGCAGATTCGTTGTTTTTATCGAGTCTTTCTGGGTTCCTGGGATCTGATGCTGGTTGTGGGACTTTTCGATTCATTTCTCTTGTGTAATTGTGACGTAACTCTGGCCTCGGTGATGTGTCTGTGCCGTCACTATATAGTGTTAGTGCAAACAAAGCAAAATTAAATTGTTAGCAAACAAAAGAAAAATGGAAAAATAAAAGAAACAAAAATAAAACTGTAAAACAAAAACGAAGGAAATATTTGGTAACGTCGGAATCAACTCAAATTAAATCGCAAACATACTAGCAAAATTGTTAATATTCGGAGTACATTCAAAGCCTAGTGGTGGCAACCTGGTTATTTCTTAAACTAGGTAGAGTGAAACGAAATTACCACAAAATTAGGTAAAGTATTTGTAGTTCGGCTGCATTTAGGGCATTTTATTAGATTTGACGGTTAAAATCTTCAAATAGTCTATTTTCATAATGAAAACATGGTTCTTGGTCGTGTCACGATTATTGCTGGCCTAGGTCCGGGCTTTACAACAGTCCTAACGTATTTCCTGCGTGTCGTAAGAGGCGAATTAAAGAAAGCGAAGAAGTGGTAGATGGGTATACCATCGCCCACGGCGGATATCACTCATCGCACTTCACCATGGCGGTTCAGTTCCGTTTGGGATGTTTTCAGGTTAGAGTGCAGTTGCTGGCACTACATCTTTTAGCAGCTCTTTACTATTAAGTGGCCGTTAGTTGGTTCCTTGCAGGCACTGCTTCATGGAGAATTTAAAAATATATATATTTGATTGGATTCGTGATTCGCAAATTTATTTATATTTTATTCAATTCAATTTTTCAGCGATTGGAGATGAACAGAATCAAAGATGTCGATATTTTATATTCTTTGTTTTTTTATTATAAGACTTTAGTTCGAATATGATGCGATTAGATTTTGAAATCAAATGAGATTCCATTTTGACTACCCCTCTCGGCCCAAAATGATCCTCGGAGAAGCATTTCTGGAGGAGTCAAAACAGATTACTTGAATCAGTAATTTTATTTCATCAAGCATGAGCCACAGATGGACCGTGTCTCATCGACGCGATCCATCAGCAATTCATACTCAACATAAGATGTTTTGAGTATTTTATTTTCATGATTTGGCAACAGTGCGTGGTTGCCCAACCTTGTCTGAAATCTCTTTTCCTAAATATACCAATTGTCAAGTATGAGCCACAGATCGATCGCGCCGCCGTGGCGCGGTTTATCTGTGGCTCATGCTTAACAAAATAAAATTCCTGATATGGTTAGGGTTCGAAAAGGAATCAAAATTCGATTTCCGTTCAAACTAAACTGCCCGGACACCAACACACATACACATATATAAGCACACGAAAACAAAAAACCACACACACACACGTAAATTAAAAACACCATACAACGTGTGTAAACTCACATGCCAGGCAGGTCAGCAAATCTTTCCTCGTTCTTCACGGGTATGACGAACAAATTCTGACGAGGAAGCATTCCGGTCTTGTCCCGATAGTTGTCACGATGTTTCTGACTCGTCTGTGATGAATATATATTTATTTCGTTTAATTGTATTTAACCAATATCCGTTAGTAAATTTGTATTTATGATGCATTTGATAATTGTAATTATAATATTATTTAATCTTAACCTGGTAATGTATCCCTTTTTTGTTTATGATTATTGATAATTTGTATCGCACTAATATTTTTATATTTTTATTTTTATATGGACCTGGGAGTCCGGAATAAAATATTTTCTTATTCATTTCGAACTGTCCAAGCAGAACAATACAAATCAGCAACAAAAATTAGAGGATTTAAGAAAATGCCAAAATTTATAATAAAGGTTAAAGCATGACAAAAATGACATGGATCCGATCGACTAATAAAAAAAACAGCGCAACAAAGGTACCCTGTAGGTACGGCGTTTAGAATAGTCCTAACGTATTTCCTGCGTGTCGTAAGAGGCGACTAAAAGGAAGCAAAAAGTGGTAGATGGTTTTACCATCGTCCAGGGCAGATACCCCTCGCTGCACTTTACCAAGATGGTTCAGTTCCGTTTGGGATGTTTTAGGTTTATTGTGTAGTTGCCGGTACTAAATCTTTCAGTAGCTCTTGGCTATTGAGCGGCTGTGAGTTGGTTTCCTTTGGGAGCTGCTTGAAACCCATCAGTAACTCACTCAATGCAACATGCCTGGGAGGCTTTTTGAAGGTTCCCCCCTCCAAATTATAACATATTCATTGTAAAAAAATTCCCTAACCAAGAGCAATCACTGATGAGCTACGAATGGAATGGCGTAAAAAAATTATTAAAGACGCTTACATTTCTACAAGGCTTTTTGCGCCAGTTCGGTTTGAACAAAAATGAATCTAATAATGATTATAGACACACTACATATGAGGGGAAATATATATAGGTATCTATTATAAATGTATACTAGACACCACCATATGTATATGTTTGATAATTGGTGCTTTTAACTACATGGTTTTGCGCAACAAAGCAGAAAATTGTAAACCCACTAGACCGATAGTATAACTCGATCTAGTCGGTGGATCCAAGATTTTGACCGCACCTCGACAGTACGATTTATCAACATCAGCGACTCAAACTTGATACGGTATATTGAAGAATATTCTGTAGCCCGGTAACGTCTGCATAATTGCGTATCCATCGTGAGAGTAAAAACCGCCACGACGCGGTCCATCAGTGGCTCATTCTTGACAAAATTAAATTTCTGAACGAAGCGCGTAACCAATCATTGAGTAATCAAAGTGTAACGATCTGCGTTACAAGCCAAGAGTTCTGTATTTTCGTTTGAAAGCGCTTGATTCCCGGAGCTTGGGTGCGGTGGCAGCGAGGTAAGGTAAGGTCCTTATGTGTGTATATTTAGCATATAGCCTTCGTATTCGTATAGTTATAATAACTGATATTTTCACAGTACTCATTATTTAAATATAATATATACGGTCGCAGATGCTCGGTTAATATATTACTATAGGCGTGGGCTTCCATACCGTGTTCCTATCGCATTGTAAGAGACGACTAGAAAAAAAACAAAGAAGTGGTAGTTGGATTTACCATCGCCCAGGGCAGATACCACGCAAGACACTTGAATCTTGAATAGGTAAAAGGTAATGCAAACGGGTCAGCCTCACAACAGAGCGTACTTCCATTCCGTCTTGAATTTTAACCGATTCAGCAGGTAGGTATATTAGGTGACCCTTTATTTCTGGTAGTGTACTTTACGCGGGAAACAGTCGGGAAAGTTCTGAACCGCTGCCTAGATGTGCACATATATTTCAAGGATGAGTACATTTCCCATATGTTTATAATAAAAATGCGCTTTAAGCTGAAAACCTTAAACACACAGAATTAAAGTGATATAGTAGAGCGCATTTAGTGGTATCTGCCCCAGGCGATGGTGAAACCATCTATCACTCAATACCGAATGTAGTTGTCATTGAATAGGTTAGCAGGTTCAATTTGAGCGTCTTCCCGGGAGGGAAACGTATTGGGGTCTAGTGAAGTTTAGTACCATATTCCCGAATGTCATCAAAATAAAAACTGGCAGAATATTCTCATCTTAACTAGGGGGCACTAATGCTGTAAGCATCTAGCATTGTGTCCCGGGTTAGGATGAGTCATTTCTAACATGGAAAATTTTTATCATAATCGGATATATGGTACTAAACTTCATGAGACCCACGTATTGATCGAATCTCATAAAATGATTTTTTATTACAGATGGTCGCATCGTCAAAAGGCAGTAAGAAGTTGGTCAAGAAGTCTGCGCCGAAGGATGGTCCAAAGAAGAAAAAACCAAAACGTAAAGAAAGCTTTGGAATTTACATTTACAAAGTACTAAAGCAAGTTCATCCTGACACCGGAATATCGGCCAAAGCGATGAGCATTATGAATTCCTTTGTGAACGATGTTTTTGAGCGGATCGCAAGCGAAGCTTCAAGATTGGCTGGCTACAACAAGAGAGCTACAATTAGTAGCAGAGAAATCCAGACTGCTGTGAGACTATTGTTACCAGGGGAACTGGCAAAACACGCCGTATCGGAAGGAACGAAAGCTGTGACCAAATATACAAGCTCGAAATGATAAAGTTGTTTCAATGGACTTCGAAGAATTTTACGTTCCACCAAAACGGACTAGTATAAACGGCACCTTTAGAATCAATATTCGGATGTACCCTGATTACGATACGACTTGACAAATATTCTGGGCGAAGATGTTTAAAATTCACATTATTTTAAAAAAATTACGTGATTCGTTCATATCTTGCAATGAACTACCTGTCCCTCCTCCTTGCTTCCTTACAATCCTGGATCCGTGTGTGAGAGAATTAACAAGGATACACGATAGAGATAATGTCGAGCAAATATACAAAAATATCATGTTCTCATTCCACGGAAATATAAGTTTATTACTACAGAAATATAGTTTATTAATAAACTTATTTCTGTGGAATGAGAACATGATATTTTTGTAGATTTTAACAAAGTTGACAATTTATTCTTCCTATTTTCTAAAATTCCGATTCGGATTACGAAATCATGTTAAAAAAAGTAGCTAAAAAAGGCGATCTTTATCACCGATGTAATATGTCAGGACAACTGCTTGGGTACATGTGGGATCGAATCTGAATGAAAATAAATTTGAAACATTTTGCAATTACTCGGAAATATGCGATTTCTAAATTGTCATTGATAAGCGACAGATCTACATGTACCATCTTTGCATCTGGTGTACGGTTTGAAGTACACTAACAAAAAATCCAACAAAGTAACTGGTCTTTGACAGTAATTTTACTTAAAAACTATATTGAAAAAAATTAAAAATTGACTTTTTTGGCCAAACATGGGGTGTTGATAGAACGCACCGCGAAGGTGCGGTTCATCAACAGCCCATGATTGGCTATAAATCCCATGAACATGGCGTATTTTTAATTCGAAAATACGCAATTACAGCAAATGACCAGTAAATTTACTGTGCTTTTGTTACGGTGTACACGAGGCGCATATTCTAACCCGGAATGTTAAGTTTCATTTTTTATTTTTTCATTTGACCACAGCTGTAATACACTTTTATTTGCACACATGGCTGGGATTTTTATTCAATGCGTGGAGAATCTTTGCTATTTTTCGTCGCTAATTTGCGTCACTGGTGGGCTTTGAAGCTGGGGGTAGAGTAGGGCTTGGCAATTCGGTTCGAAACACACATTGTTCGAGTCAATCACGAGTCGCTCATAGGAACAAAAATTTGCCAAATGAAGTGAAATTTCCATTTTTAACGATAAAATACAACCAATTTTGGTCAAATTTTACCGAAATCGATTGCATTTCGTCGCTAAAATAGGAAAATTGTTGCTGTTAGAAACCGAGTGATCTAGATTTACACTGTAAACTATAAATTTCTTGATTTTCATAAGTTGTAATAGTAAAATGGGATATTTGTTATTTACGTAGAATTCGTGATTCGATCCGATTCAAAAAAATCTTCGAATCCATTTCGAATTCCAAATGATTCGGCTTCGCCAAGCCCCAAAGTAGAAAAGCCTATGGGGACAAGATTGATATCGAGTAGGTTGCTTTGTATTGGGTCTAGGCCCTAGGGCTGGGCAATTCGATTCGATAATTTTGATTTCGTGCAACTTTATCAAAATCGATCGCATTCTGTCTTTAAAAATAGAATGATTAGGAAGTTATTTTACGAAAGGAATTAATTGCACTTGGAGGGATTCAATAGACAGCATCTCTTTACCTCGTCGAACCCATGTAGTTCTCTGGTTCTATCGTAATCCACGTTAAATCTTGACCATGTTGGCGTTGTTCGATACTTCTCCCGAGTCCTGTTCCGATTGCTGATGACTAGGTCTGGATCGTGGGTGTAGATTGTTGGGAACTACAAAAAAATATACGTCTTTTAGTGATGAAATAGGATATGAGCTTGCACTACACGTTTGCGTAGGTTGTGTTTTTCCTAGGTTTGTTTTATTTTACCCTTTCGCTTTACGCAAGCGCCATGCTCTGCATGCATTTCCTTACGTTTTCCAATGGAACAGAAAGGTTTGCAACGCATCGGTAAGACAACTTCACGTGTATTGTGGCCTTAAAGCGACGCAGAAAGCTTTTCCATGCTGGCCATATCTTTTCGTTGAAGAAGTGATAAGACGTTTCACAATCACCCTGGGTATTTAACAGATCCGCTCACTAGTACATTCATTAGTCTGTTCCCCGCCTGATGCAATTGCGGATTTTACGTTTACATACAACTCTTCGTCGTGCAAGTACAAGTGTATTCACCTTGCTGAGAGTATATTGCGCGACGACAGTTGGTCTGAATGCAACAAATATAATCGGGACTGGTTTGATGAACCGTTTTGATTACGCGCTGTCTCGCGATTCAACAGTTTAAAGATGTTCCTGTAGCTCTTTGCTATCGTGGTATAAGCTAGGGCTGGGCAAAACCAAATCATTTGGAATTCGAATTTGATCCGAATATTTTTTTCGAATCGGATCGAAACATAATTTTCATGTAAATAACAAATATCCCGTTTTCACTGTTACAACTTGTCTCCATTGTGAAGATTAAGAAATATAAAGTTTTTTTTTGTATTTTCAATTTACACACATCAATTTACACCGAATCATTTGGAATACGATCCTGATTCGAATAATTTTTTCGAATCGGATCGAATCATAAATTCCATGTAAATATCAAATATTCCATTTTACTATTACAGCTTGTTTTCATTGTGAAAATCAAGATATTTATAGTTTTGAAAATACTGATATGAGCAGAAATGGACTTGAAGGCAATGTATTTTCAATCCATACCCATCCCATGTCTGAGAGCAACAATTTTCATATTTTGACGACAAAATATAATTGATTTTGGTCAAATTTGACCAAAATCAATTGCATTTTTGCGTTAAAAATGAAAATTCTCCTTTATTTAGCAAGTTTTTGTTCCTATGAACGGTTCATGATTGATTTGAATGAATAGTGTTTCGAATCGATTCGAATCGCCGAATCGAATTGCCCACCCCTAGGGTATAAGATGTATAAATTAAATTACTAATCTTACCTGTCCTCCTTTAGCAAGTTGACTTCTGCTACTGTTCAGCGTCTCTGATCTAAAATCTTGAAAATATTTCAGGGTAGCGTTCCCGTACGTATCTCCGTACTTGTACATGAGATTTGGGACGTATCCACGGTACCTGGAATAAAGGAAGTGACGTCAGTTTTGCTGTTAGAATTACAGCTACGTTATATTGGTGCGTTTTACTTATGTGATTATTTTATAACTTGTTATATGAAGCACCGGAAGAAAATTCTCTGTCGGCATCATTAGAAAATTTGATTTTGTCAAGCATGAGCCACAGACGGACCGCGCCTCGGCGGCGCTATCCGTCAGTGACCCATATGACGTAGATCTTTTATTTGTTGGAATGACATGAAGGATCGCTCTGTCACGGCGTAATGTCAAAATTTTGACGCGTGTAACTTATTTTTTCCTCTGTCAGGCCCTAAAATATTGTTTGCCAAACGATTTCACATTCTCAGTGCCATTCTACTGCTGACTTCTCCGAGTTGAAGGAAAATGCGACTTCCGCTCAAAATTTTGCGCTCACGGCACAAATAACTTGATACTTACAAATATTTAAATTTTAATTAAACACTCACCCCGGCATAAGAGACGGTGGGATGTATGTTGCATTATGAGTTGTAATGAGAGTTCCTGCACTTCTAGAAGCCATCTTAGTTTTCTATCCTATAATTCCCTAGTTCATCTGAAAACCCTGGATAAAATGGAAAGGATGTTACCAATGAAGTTTTTTTTTATTTTTTTTTAAATTCGCTCAGAGCAAGGCCGCAGAAGACAAATCATACTTGAAAATTCTCCTGGAGCCAATAAAGTGCAAGGAGCTGCTAGAATGGGAACTAAAGAACCCCCATCCCTGATAGATGTCTATTAACGCGAGTTTTAAAGCCTTGTAGATCAACACTATCAGGAAAGAAACGAGAAGGGAAGGAATTCCAAAGTTTCGAGAAATAGATATGATTGAGCGTTTAATATCTTGAGATTATCTGCCTGCAAAAGCATACGAAAACGTGACTTGGTAATACCGACTGAAACTTACTTCTCTCTGACATATTTTTTCTACGAAATTTCGTTTTATCGATTAAAATTCACTCTCAGCGAAGCTGGAAGGCCGTGTAAACGGAACGAAAAAGTGGCGCGCCGAAGTCGCGAACATTGTTTTTTCTATTACAAACCGGAAATATCTTTTTTGAGGTCGAAGCTACTAAAATAAGTGAAATACAATAAACATTGAAAAAAACGCGAAAATTTTATAATTTTTAGATTTATCATTTTTGAATGTAGTGGATGCACAAGTGGAGGGGGTACAACAGTGTGCACGGACTCTGCAGATCTAAAACTTATTTAATCTGAATGTAATAAAACAGAATAAAATTTGAAGATTTCAGATAAACGAAATTACTGATATTCGACCCTATTCACAGCAAAAATGAATCGATTCGAGAAAAATCGAAAAGCAAAATCACTTTCATATTCCTAGAATACCTGATTATTCGAATAAAAACACCCCTAGGCATGAGTTATCGAGTAAAATGGTCCATGCGAGAACTGCCTACAGCTCTAAAACTTATTCATTTCAAATCAATTTTGGCGTCAAAACTCAAGTTGTACTTAACGTTAGGTTAAACGGTATTTTACAACGAAAAATTTGGCATATATCATGATTTCACTGCAGTATGAATCGAAAACAAAATTGCTCTTATTTAGAGTTTGGATTAGGACACCTTTATTATAGACATAGGATAGGATGCCATTTTTATCCTGCGGGAGAGGAAAGCCGAGAATACAGCTTAACCATATG
This sequence comes from Styela plicata, assembly GCA_963675895.2. Lineage (NCBI taxonomy): Eukaryota > Metazoa > Chordata > Ascidiacea > Stolidobranchia > Styelidae > Styela > Styela plicata. Next base: position 2,136,140 of record OZ023140.1, on the reverse strand, counting down.
GCGAACCACGACCTCTCGTGCAGAAACCAGTTCCGAATCAGGGTGAAGGTTTTTGGATTATCGTGTTACTCATTTTTCCTGTGCATGAACCTGGTTGGTGGAGGAAGTCGTAAGCAGCGCTTACGTGAACCACCGTACATGATTTTATTATCCTTGAAGTGGCAAAAGAAGTGGCGACGGAAGGTTCAAAATATTGCGAAAGACATAAAAAAGGAACAAAGAAATTTCTATTTTTCTCCGGTGGAAAAAGTTACGCGCCGAATGTGCGCGAAAAAATTAGATTTTTGCGGAAACGCCATCTATTTGGGATTAAAAATGTATACAAAAAGCAATATCGCGTCAAAGCCGCAAAAATTTTGCCTTTATTATTTAAACTTCAAAAAAAAATCAAAAATTTTAGCGGGGAACTGCCTACTTCCTATGACTCACTTCAAGATAAATCGGAAACGAAATTATCTTAATAAGAATTCTGCCTAATATTCGAATAAGGACAACTCTAGTCATAACCAGTAAAGCTCACCAGGACAAGTCAAATAAATATATTTTCTTTGATAAAAATTGCCACACTGGCTCTATACAACACATATCTCGCCTGGTAACTTATGACCGAAATGTCCTCAAAAGCCTATGATCAGGTCAATATAACACAATAAGAAATATTTCAGCACGCTATGTTATATCGGGCATGGGCCACTGATGGAACACGCCGCTGAAGCGTGGCCCATCTTTGGTACATGCTTGATCAAGGAACGTAATCTCTGACGGAGACCGATGCTAACGTACATGATTGAAAGGATGACGTAGCAGTGTTCCCCTTTTAAATTATGAACGATATTCCAATAATTGCATTTCGACTATTATTTGCTCGTTGAGCAGAGTAATCATGATATGGTCTACTTTTACTGTTGTATATATCATGATTGTGCTGCCCGTTGAGAAATTAATTAGGACGTTAATTTTACAGTGCTCAATTTTACACCACTATGGCGGGAAAATTTGCGGTCGCTGCACGAATTTTCAGTTTTATTCAAACTTTTCGTACACTGTAACAAAAGTACAGTAAATTTACTGGTCATTTGCGGTAATTTCATATTCACAAATTCAAAAAAACGTCATGTTGATGAGATTTAAGCCAATTATGGGCTGTTGATAGGACCACACCTTGCGGTGTGTTCCGTCAACACCCCATATTTGGCCAACAAAGTCAATTTTGAATTTTTTTCAATGTCGCCAAGGAAAATTACTGTCAAAGACGAGTGATTTAGTTGCATTTTTTAACAGTGCAAAAATTTTGAATAAAAATACAAAACTACCATATATCAAGGGGCCATTAGGAGTGAGATAGATCGGGCCCACGAAATGGCGAGCGCGTTATCGCACTTTTTTTAAATGTTATTTTTGACAACCGAACAGGAAATTTACAATTTGTTAATTGTTTAACGTCACAATGTCCTCCCTTTCTATACGATTGCCCTAAATAGCTCGTAAAGGACTCGTAAAAGGATATATTTTATGAAAAAAAACATTAAAAATATCTCAATGTTTTTCGAGGAAATACGTATATAGGAACACTACATTCCACCAGCCCTGTGTACATTGTGACGAACAATAGGCCGTTTTTATTGTTCGTTCGTGTTTCGTTTCATAATATCGAAACATTAAACTACAGAAGCGTGTCCGGTCGTCTGGCGAGGGTATTTAAATTCCCCCAATGAAATACATTTATAAAAAAATATATATTTGTATATATATTCAATTTTAAAATTTAACGAAGTCTTAGCATTTCTTGGACTATTTTTTATTGAAATTCATTCAAAGTCAGGACGAAAGAAGTGCTTAAAAGGGACCAACTAACGGCCACTTAATCATAGAGAGCAACTACAGCAAGATATAGCACCAGCGGAAAATATCCCATAGGATGTGTGCAGTGAGTGGTATCTGCCCTGGGCGATGGTAAAAGCATCTACCACCTTACCGGCGCAATCGATCGATGACTCATACTTGACAAAAGAGGTTCCAGCTAAATGAAAATATAACATAAGCGCTTCCCCCATCAACCAGGTCCATGCACAGGAAAAATGAGAAAATACGATAATCCAAAAACCTTCACCCCGATTCGGAACTGGTATCTGCACGAGGTCGGGTTTCGCCACATGGTTAAGCTGTATTGTCGGTTTTTTCTCTCCCGCAGGATAAAAATGATATCCTATCCTATAACTGAAATAATATACGCGTACTAAGAGAAATGGTGACATGACGCAAAACCGTGCTTTGTAAACGTTTCCTTGTTCTGACTTCAAAATATTCGCACTCGACATGCATCGAACTTTTTTATTGTTGAAATTCACTCTGAGCAAGGCCAGAAGCAGCGCCTAGAAGGAACCAACTAACGGCCACTTCATAGCAAAGAGCTACTAAAAGATGTAGTACCAGCAACCGCAACCCAAGCGGAAAGCATCCCATACGAAACTCGATTGATTGATATTAGTGGAATTTCAGAGTCTGGTTAAATAAGTTTAATGATTACTGCGCGAGAATTTTGGGAATTTTTTGTACTTGAAATCACTTAAAATGCCATTCTGCAATTTTTTCGGTCGGCGAGGGGAAGGGGGCATGGCACTGGTGGTTAAACATGTTAGCATCGCAGGTTCGAGCCCCGACGAGTCCGGCTCGCTCATCCATGCCCACCACTCAACCCAGAGTGTAATAACTTGGGTAGGCTAAGCCGAACAGAAAAAGATGATATCTTTCCAGTAATTGTAACCTTGTCCGTCTATAGGTGGCCGCTGTTACAGGGCCTTGGACAGGGTGATCCACTCTAAGAAGTGGCTATAAAAAAATCCAATTCTGATCCTAAACTGCTCATTTTTCCAACAACATTCCCAAATCCCAACTGCCTTGCTTCAAGCGACCTATATGATAGCCTGTTTAAGGCTTGAGGCTCAGAACAAAAATAAATACTCATAAAAGCGCTCAGTTGAAAAGACGAGTTGAAATGGTTGCTATTGAAATAGTGGATCTTTTGTTTGCCCAGTTGTCGAGTGGTTTTTACAATGTGAATGACGAAAGACATACGGTACCTCAGCCAAAAATGTATACCGGTATATATATATATATATATATATATATATATATATATATATATATATATATATATATGTATATTCGGCCTTGTATGCACGGGCTTTAAAATAGCCTGGTCCTAACGTATTTCCTGCGTGCCGTTTCGCTCTTATAACGAGCATGTATTTTTGTTTCGTTTTCAATTTTTTTAAATTTCAATTTGAATGTTGAAGAAACTCCCCCTCCCCCCCTTAAATCTTTTTCTGGATCCGCCACTGCTAAGATGTCAAAATTAAAAAAAAAAAAAAAACTTTTGTCAAAATACGCAAATATTATTGCGCCTCCTGCGCGTAATAACATGTACTAACTCAATTAGTTACAGATTTCATCCTCAAATTGCGAACTTTCTTAAAAAAGGTCAAAGAATTCTGAACGTCATCGAAAATTCTAAATTTGCAAAAAATGCGCGGGAAGTTGCGAATCAAAACCAAATACCATATTCTGTTACGATTTGTCCTGAATGAGTACGGTATAAAATGGGAAGTCAGACAACGCTGTTTTTTATTACAAACCCTCTCTCCTTCGATTTGAATTAAGACAACAATTTTGGGGTCTAGTGAAACTCAGTACCATATTCCATGTCATCAAAATAAAAACTGGCAGAATATTCTCATCCTAACTAGGGGGCGCCAATGCTGCAAGTATCTGCCCTTGTATCCCGGGTTAGGATGAGTCGCTTGCAACATGGGAAATTTATATGATAATCAGATATATGGTACTAAACTTTATGAGACCCCAATTTTGATACCGGCCTAAGCTTCTTGCGACCGAAAAATTTCGTAGCTATAATATTTAAGATCAATTATACCAATTAAGTTGAGTAATATATGCTATAAATGAATAATATCCACTTACCTATCTCGATTATCAAATCCTCCTCAGTTTTAAAACCTAATCTAATCTTGCGCAAATGCGCAGGCCTATCTTACAAGTCAGAACGTCGACCCGAACTACTCTGTTCAGTTTTCTTTGAATTTTTCCAAATTGGAAATCAGCTGTTTTGAAGTGCCATTGTGACTAAATAATCACAAGTACTTGTGACGCCATAGACGCTTTAAAAATTCTAAATCTTGTCTGTTAGCAAATTCGTGAAATAAGTGCAAATTTAGTGTGATAACATTTTGAAAGTAGCGTAAAAGAGGCGCAAAAATGATGTTACCCTCTAGCATATTAGGGAGGAGATTACTCCACGCCCCCCGTCGACTGAAAAAATCGCGGAATGACTTCTATACGTGATTTAAAACGTCTGAAATTCCAATTTTTTAATCAAAATTTATTTGCCCGGAGCAAGGCTACAGGAGATGTATCTTATATCACACTCGGACAGTCTCCTGAAACCACTAAATTGCAAAGAGTTGCATAAAATGGAGGAATAGGATCTAAGGAATTCCCATTCCTGACAGATTGTCTATTGACGCGAGTTTTAAAGCCATGCAGACCAAGAAAGCAGTGGGAACTGGGGTGACAAGGAATTCCAAAGTCCAGATGTTCGTGGAAAAAACTGGTTCCTGCGCCAACCAGGTCCATGCAAATGAGAAATATGATGGGCCGTGGTTTGCCATAAGATTAGACTGTATGCTCTGCTTTCCTCTCTCGCAGGATGAAAATGAAATCCTGTCTTATTCCTAAATATTGGACGAGGATTGTCGCCTAAAGCAGCGGGAATACGCGCGGAAGGCGAGCACAAATTTTTGAAATATTTTGCAAGAAACATCAATTCAAAGACGAAAACCTTATTTTGTCCCGTAACGTTTACCCAGATATGATGGTATTTCATATTTACGAGAAAAATTCGAAATGCTGAGAGAGAACAATTGCTGTTGCGCGCCGAGATCGCGCAAAAATATTTAGGATTCCCTGTGTTTTAAAGCAATCATATGGCCATATTACGATCTTTTCGCTCGCCAAGGGGGAGTTATTGCATAACGCCCCCTATAAATACGATAGTGTAGGGCGCGTCATTTTCACAGAGAGCCGCAATCGCCTTTGTCATTGTGAAAAAAACGCTGGAGAGACGAGCGCCAAGCACGTCAAATCTTTTCGAAAAGTTCACTTTTGTCTGTTCTTTGCAGTAAATTTGTCGAGTCGTTAAATTTGGAACAAAACATTCAAATGAGGAATTTCGTGCCTTCTGGTAGAAGTACTTCCGGACCATGTTTTGCAACATTGTAACTTCTTAGCAAAAGCCAGGAACCCAAGAAAGTGTTTGATCAACTAACTTGATTAAACCCTGTTTCGCACTGGGTATCTGTGTAAAGATATGTGCAAATTTCGCCTATAAGACCCGGTTCCATGACTCAGTCGGTTGAGCGCGATCGTATTGTCCGGAAGGCCGATGGTCCAATGCTTAACCGTTTCACGACCGAGCGTGCCCTTCAGCATGGTACTTTGCGGGTACCTGTAACATAGAACAGATACACAATGACACGTTCACGGAAAGGTCATAGCAAACAACCTCAATAGCTCGTTCTAGAAACCCGATAAAAAAGAAAAATTTATGCTTTCAGCGTAAATTGTCCGGGATGGTTCAAAGCACCGAGTGGTGGTCTGCTATTTATTGCCCATGTTGCGTTTTTACTTTATGATTTTGTACCAATTTGTTGATTCCAACTTTCGCTCCTGTTACAAGGATATGGCGCATAGTTCCCGCCACAAATCCAGCACCTTTGCCACTTCCCATTCGTTTGCCTGGCTGATGTGAAGGCTTTATTGCATGTAGGGCTGGGTAAAACCGAATCATTTGAAATTCGAATTTGATTCGGATAATTTTTTCGAATCGGATCGAATCACGAATTCCATGTAAATAACAAATATCCCGTTTTTACTATTACAGCTTGTCTTCATCGTGAAAATCAAGAAATTTATAGTGTATATTCGATTCACACTATTATCTAAGAGCATAAAATTTAATATTTTAACGACAAAATATAATCTATTTTGGTCAAATTTGACCAAAATCGATTGCATTTTGATGTTAAAAATGAAAATTCTAGTCCATTTAGCAAGTATTTGTTCCCATGAACGATTCGCGATTGATTCGAATATAGTGCGCTTCGAATCACCGAATCCAATTGCCCAGTCATAATTGCATGTAAGTAGCTGAATATAGTAGAAGTTCCGAAAATATTTGGTGGAGGAGGATGATTTAAATCGTCAAATTTATGATGCTGTAATGTGTACCGCAGGCGAATATTTTCGAACATACACTTTTACTGCCGAATAATTTTGCTGATACAAAGAACGCGTCGAAGGCGCGGAAATTTTTAAACCATGTTTTGGAATTCAAAAAAGGTGTAAAATTTTGAGTTTGGCGGATTTAAAGCATTAAAAAGTTTCCAACTACCTTAAACAATGTAATAATGCGCGCCGAAGACGCGCGAAAATATGTGAAGCGTTTTGCTGTGATTTTAATACCCTTTGTGGGTTCATCCCTCCACATGCCCAGTTTTGTATCCGCGCCTATTTACATATGAAAAATACTGTTCAAACTTCGAAGAAGTTACGCGAAAATATTGTTAAAATTACGCTTTTTTATAAAGTCCTATTTTGTGATGAAGCAACAGTGCACAAAGGTCGCGCAGTGGATCGACAGCAGGTAATCAGCGACGCGTTGGTTAATTATTGATAAACATGTTGCTATGTGTGTGCCGCCACCCCGCCCCAAGGTTTTGTTGGTACTGTTGAAAAAAATGTTAAATTACATAGATTCTGAATGTCAGTGGAATATTTGAGGTTAATATTGACGTCTCCGTTGACACATTTCGGGAAGGGTAAAAGATGGGATATTTTTTGAGTAAGCGAATAGTTCCGGAAACACGGATTCAGATATTTATTTCCGTCATGCAAGAAATATTCAAATATTCAATAAAATATAGCTGAATAATACATATTACCATAGACGAGGGGGAGTGAAAAGACTATATTTTTTAGCCCTGTAGGTACGGGCTTTAGAATAGTCCTAACGTATTTCCTGCATGTCGTAAGAGGCGACTAAAAGGGAGCAAAGAAGTGGTAGATGGTTCTAACATGACCCAGGGCAGATACCGCCCCCTGCCTTTTACCATGGCGGTTCAGTTCTGTTTGGGATGTTTTCCGCTTAAAGTGCAGTTGCTGGTACTGCATCTTTTAGTAGCTTTTTGCTATTACGTGGCTGTTAGTTGGTACCTTTTGGGCACTGCTTCCGGCTTTGCTCAGAGTGAATTTCAATTAAAACAATAAATAAATGAAAAAATATATTAGTCATCTAGTTAACGTCATCATGCTGCAGATATGCGAATGAATTTTTTTTTAAAGCGGTTGCCGACCACGAAATTTTAATTTTCAATAAAGCCCTTCCTATGGAAAGAAAGGCAAAACGCCTCGGTAATTTAATTAATTAATTCGCGTTTTTCAGACACAAGTAAGGATGTTATAAAGACGTTTAAGCGAGTCCACGGTTTTTAGTTTCAAAATAAATTGCGCTCATTTCTGCATAAAAGTGTCATTTTAAATTTAACAGTCGCATTTTGTCATTTTAAAGGCATTTTTAACTACATTATTTCCACGACAATACTTGAGTTTTTTTTATTATTGAAATTCGCTCAGAGCAAGGCCACAGGAGTAGAATCAAACTTGAAAATTTTCCTGAAGCCACTAAAGTGCAAAGAGCTACATGAAATGCAGGAATAAGAACTAAGGAACCCCCATCCCTGATAGATGTCTATAAACGCGAGTTTTAAAGCCTTGTAGATCAACACGATCAGGAAAGCAGCAGGAAGGCAACGAATTCTAGAGTTGCATGGACTATAACAGTTCATGTATGCACCGTACATTATAATGGATTAACATTAACTTGAAATAAGCATTTCTGTAAATACGATTAAATTCCAGTAACATTACTGCGTGTTTTTAATAGAAAGTAGCAAACAATATTATCAACATAATGACTTCCTGTAGTATAGTAGTTATATTATACCCGGCCATACTTGAACCGTAGATAATGTATTGTAGATTAAGCATTGTCCATGCTTGTGGGTTATTTACTATAGAGCGTTACTTTTTTGCAATTGCTTTTATTTGTTGTTCTATCAATGGGCCATGCTTGGCAAAGCATACCTCGTGAAATGACTAAAATTACTGCGGCGTCAGCTGATACACGTACTGTGCGGCAATCGACGTGAATTGTTGCACGAAATGGTACCAATCAATGATATTATTTTCTCATGCTTGAGCCACAGATGGACCGCGCCTATCAGGCGCGGTCCATCTGTGTCTCATGCTTGAAAAAACCTGTTCAAAGGGAGTCAGTTCTGAATGAGGTGGATTGGTGGCAAAACGAGCCATTTATAGAAGCTGATTTGATTTGAGAAATTCGGCAGGTAGGCCTAGTCTAGGCAAATTATGAAGCGACAAATGCCAGGCGTATTGGAAAAAGGATTTCAGTTAGCATATGAATTTAGGATAGGATTTCATTTTAATCCTGAGGGATAGGAAAGCCGAGAATACAGCTTAACCATATGGCGAAACACGACCTCTCGTGCAAGCACCAGTTCCGAATCGGGGGTTAGGGTTTGGCTTGACATTTCTACTCATTTTTCCTGTGCATGGACGGGGTTGTTGGAGGAAGCCGTAAGCAGTGCTTACGTGAACCACAGTGCATTGGCGAGACGCCTAGCAGACCTCTCGCATGTAATTATTCCTCAACTTTTACCGATCGAGCTAACCGGGCACCCAACTTTTGACATGCACCCATTAAATTTCGAACCCACTCCATTAATGTGTTAATATTAAATGTCCTGTCAATTATACCAGTATACCAGAGGCAAAGCCATGTATTGCCATGCATGAACCATAGACAAATTGCGCTCTGTTAACGCCCTGGTAATGCAATTCGTCAGTGCCCTATACTTGATAAGGCATGTTTGATTGAAATTGAATCGAAGTTATTTAATTTTAGACCACTCAGATAATTAAAACAAGATAGACAATCTTTGGAAAACATCCATTATGTCTTCCTTTGCACCAAAAGCAGGGGATTCTGCAGCAGAAACGGTTGAGTGTGCCAATATTACATCTTTTCCTGTTGGTAAGTTTGACAACTTCTGTGTAGTACCAGGGTCAACGCTTCCTGAGAAAAGTGTTCCTAATTGAAAAATACATTAGGGCGCGATTACCTGGTGGTTAACATGTTGGCATCGCAGGTTGAATATCCGGGTCAGTCCGGCACATTAATCGGGTCTCATGAATTTTAGTACCATATATCCGATTATCATAAAAATTTCTGATGTTGCAAGCGACTGATCCTAACCCGGGAGACAATGCCATATGCTTGCAGCATTGGCGTCTCTAGTTAGAATGAGAATATTCTGCCAGTTTTCATTTTGGTGACTTTCGAGATTATGGTACTAAACTTCACTAGACCCCATTAATCAACCTCGACCAGGGTGATCCACTCCAAGAAGTGGCTATAACAGAAAAATACAACCGGAATTACAACCTACCGGCGGTTGTGCATAAGCAACTGATCACAGGATGTGGTATAACCATTTATGCATTCTGAATTATCCCTACTTATAGAATAGTAAGGATACTGGTATCCAGTCGCATTCTGAATTCATCACTGGTATAGCAGGCACTGCGGGCTAGAAATTTAAGATTACTTGAGCTTGTAGTGGACTGAATCTTTTCTACAAGACGCAAGTGGAAAATAATTTTTTAATTTGGTATTATGGGGTCCAATCTAAACTCTATCTCTAAACTCTCCGACCCCCTGCTTCATCGTCCAGTTCCAAATTGAGGATATACGTAACCTACTTAAAATTGCCAGCATTAAAAGTCCGTTGCCGTCCTCTCTTACTGGTATCCTTGGTCAAATACCAGAGTGAGAATTGAGGGGTTTAAAGAATGTTTGTATGTTTTATTTCGTCTCATAATATTCATTCTCACAAGCACATTATACAGATAAAATATGTTGGCATCGCAGGTGGAATATCTCGGGTTCGAGCCCCGGCATTCCGGCTCGCTTATCCATCCGTATCACTCAACCCAGGGTGTAATAACTTGGGTAGGCTATGCCGAACAGGAAAAGATCATATCTTTCCAGTAATTGTAACCCTGTCCATCTATAAGTGGTCGCTGTTACAGGACCTTGGGCAGGGCGATCCACTCTCAGAAGTGGCTACAAAAAAATGTATTTAGGAGACAGGCACAGCATTGACACATCATAAATAAATAGTGCATGAAATTTGCATGGGCCATCAACAGACCTTGTCATCGAGGCGTCTTCAATCAATGGTCCATGCTCGATAGAATTATGAATTGTTAAGTTCAAAATAAACCTCACTGTCAGAAATTTATACCCTGATTTTATGTTACTAGTGTATGGCATATCACGACCTGAGATCGATATGATTGGCCCTAAACTTTCTTCCGGTCTGCAGAGTTTGCCACACTGCCACAATGTTGCCTCACTCTGCTTATTTTACAGATATTATAATGGTCCTTGTTCGAGTGAGCTTTCTGCTCTCGTTCCTCCGAAAAAAATTTTATTCCGTCAACATAATTTGCACCTAACCAATGTGGAGGTTCCACAATATCACAAACAGCTTCATGCAAGAAGCTTTTTTCCAAGAATCTCTAAACTTTGGGATTCCTTGCATTCTTGCTGGTTTCCTGATCATGTTAATCTACAAGGCTTTAAAACTCATTAATAGACATCTATCAGAGATGGGGGGTTCCTTAGTTCCTATTCCTGCATTTCATGTAGCTCTTTGCACTTTAGTGGCTTCAGGAGAATTTTCAAGTATGATTTGTCTCCTGTGACCTTGCTCTGAGCTAATTTTAATAAAAAAATATGGTACATTACTAATTTTCACCCAAATTTGCAAAAATGACGAAATTTAAATCTCTACTCCCAATATTTGATTTGAAACATGTCACATGCAGTGCATTGTTTCTCAATTTTTAACCACAACGACTTCTTTCAGAGGTCAAAGTTCAGTACAAGCCAGATGCCAAACCGGATGACGTACTTTGCTTCAAATACTACGATCCATCAGAAGTTATCATGGAAAAACAAATGAAAGATTGGCTCAGATTCTCTGTGTGTTACTGGCATACTTTCAGAGGAACTGGTATTATTTTGTTGCTTTTTACTTCACATATAATGGTGCCTGGTTAGCTCAATCGGTGAAGTTCGGGAATATGCTTAGATTCAAGATAACTCATGTCTAATCGTCATGACGCAAGTTCGAATCATTTGAGGGATGATATTTACGGTATGTGCAAAATGTTCGTAAGCACTTCCTTCATCAACAAGTCCAATCACAGAAAAAAAAAATAAGCTAAAATAACCCCCCCCCCCCCATTCGGAACCGGTATCTGCACGAGAGACTGTGGTTAATCATATGATTGAGCTGTATTCTCTCTCCCGCAGGATAGAAATCTTTCCCTACACCCGAACTGGACAGGACACCCGAAGAAAATGGGTTCCATCAGAAAAACTTCTAAACAAAAGTTTACAAATCATAAATACGGCTATGAAAAAGTAGCCCGGTTAGCTCAATCAGTAAAGCGTTCGGAATATGCTTAGAGTCTTGTCTGGTGGCCAAGTTAATATCCTGTGAAGGATGATTGTCTATGTGCGAGAGGTGGTTCATGTTAGCACTGCTTATGGCTTCCTTCACCGACCAAGTCCACACACAGGAAAAATGATTAGCAAAAATCAATTCTACACTAGAGGTTGTGGTTCGTCTCATGATTAAGCTGCATTCTCGGCTTTCCTCTCCCGCAGGATAAAAAGGAAATCCTGTTCTGTATCCGTAACCAAAAATATTTTTTGCCGGATATGAAAAGTGATGCATCATAGCATCTTTCGATAGAAGTCATCAAATTTCACTAGAGTTCTTCATTTGTGAAAAAAAAATTTTTTCTGTGTTGGCGATATGCTTGTCTCTTTTAGTCAGTTGAATATATCAGTTGAACTCAGAAAATCATTAACAACGCCAAAATTAACGTTTGATTTCTGAAATAGCATACTGTTTTTAAATCTGTTGATTTCAAATTACGGCGAAAATAGAATTGATTATGTTTTGATTCAGAATCACGAATCGAATATTTCGACAGCCCTAGTCATATTTTTAGATCAATTAACAGCCTCATCTTTCTTAGTTCTGTTCTTTCTGACCTGAACTTGAACAAAACTTTTCAATAAAATACCATTTTCTATGTTTTTAAAAAATTATAAAAAAAATTCTAACAAAGAGCCTTAAATCAGATTTGTGTTGAATTTATTCAAGTTTGCATTCAAAAAACATTTCAATATTTAATTTTATTGCCCTAAGATGTCAAATTTTAAACATTTAGATATAAATTCATAAAAAATTCATAAATTTCATAACTTTATAAAAAAAAATTTTGAAAAAAGGGCCTTAAATCAGATTTGTGTTGAATTAGTAAAAGTTTGCATTCAATAATCATTCGAATTTCTAATTTTATTGCCCAAAAAAGTCTAATCTTAAGCATTTAAATATAAAAAATAATAAATCAGTAAATCCAAATCAAACCCCTTTATCCCTGCTGTACAAGCCTTATTTTATCCTCACAATTTCTATCTTTTCTGTAGGAGCCGACCCATTTGGATTCCCAACCCTTGTTCGACCATGGGACGATGGAAGCAACAGTATCGATAATGCAAAACGAAGACTCAGAGTAGCCTTTGATTTCTTTGATAAACTTGGAATAAAAGTGAGATCGATTTATTTGCTTCATTCACCAAAGTTTTTTAATAAATCCACTCTAAGGAAGGCTGGAAGTACCGGGAGCACCAAAATGGAACAAAATAATGGCCATTGATAAGACAAAGGACGCATTAAACGTGAAACCAACTGCACCATAGGCGATCAACATTCCATACATAACATTACGCCTATCGTAGAGTGTAGTTAGTGGTATCTGCTCTGGGCTATAATGAGACTATTTATTACTTCTTTACTTTCTTGAAGTAGCTTTTTCCTCTCTCGCAGAATAGAAATGAAATGAGTGTATTTCATGGGTGCGATGGCCTAGTGGTTAAACATGTTGGCATCGCAGGTTGAAAATCTCGGGTTCGAGTCCCTGCGAGTCCGGCTCGCTTATACATGCCCACCACTCAGCCCAGGGTGTAATAACTGGGGTAGGCTAAGCCGAACAGGAAAAGATCATATCTTTCCAGCAATTCTAACCCTGTCCGTCTATAAATGGCCGCTGTTACATGGCATCAGACAGGGTGATCCACTCTAAGAAGTGGCCATAGAAAAAACAAAATTTCAGGCCGATTGAAGCCTAATAAATGTCAAACTTGATGACATTATTGGTAATATGTTGGCTCGCAGTTCAAAATATCACAGCTTATAGTCCCAGTAGGTGCAGTTCGTTGTCACAAATCAACCAACTTGGGTTGAAACTAAACCTGAAATATTTCATCTCTACAATAACATTACCGGTATTCCTGGTCATATGAGGGTCTTGCTGAGGCTATACTAATTTATATCTGTATATCTAAACAAAGTTTAATTTGATAGGCGATGATGGCCTAGAGGGTAACATGTTGGCATTGCAGGTTGAAGATCTCGGGTTCGAGTCCAGCTCGATAATCCCTGCCTACCACTCAACCCAGGGTGTAATTTTCAACATTTAAATATAAATATATAATTCAAATCAGTGGGCTAGGCTAAGCCGAATCGTAGGGTAGGCTAAGTCGAACAGGAAAATATAATATCTTTCCAGCAATTCTAACCCTGTCCGTCTATAAGTGGCCTCCGGTAGAGGGCCTTGGTCAAGGTGATCCACTCCATGAAGAGGCTGAAAAAAATTTTGTCTGAACTAATGAAAATACAATTGAATTTCAAAGGGGCTTGGGAAAAGTGAAGTTTGCAGTAAAAACTTCTTCATCTCAAATTAAAAAATAGTTGACTATGCATACAAGCAGTACACACCCAACAAAGTATCGCCTTCCCTGAAAAATATTTTCCATTTTCTATATTTTCCATAGTACTGGACCTTTCATGACCGTGATATTGCACCAGAAGGAGAAACTTTGGAGGAAACCAATAAATATCTGGATGAGGTCGCTGATTATGCGGTCGAATTGATGAAGGAAAAAGATGTCAAATTGTTATGGAATACTTGCAATCTGTTCGCTCATCCAAGGTGGGCCACTACTATTACATATAATCTGCAACAGAATATGATTTTATTTTTGTCCTACAAGAGAGCAAAGCTGATAATATTACTCAACCATATGGCATATTCACAATTTCGATTGTAGATGTTAGTTCCGAGTCGTGGAGGTAGAGGTTTTGGCCCAACCTTTTGCATCCATTCATCTTGTGCATGGACATGATTGGTGGAGGAAGTTGTAAGCAGTGATCATGTGAACCATCCTGTGCTGGCAAGGTTTTCAGCAAACCTCGCATCTCGAGTTCATCTTGTAGACGCCCAGGGAAATTCGAAAAGAATCAAATACTTAATAAGTATTCATATTCAAATTCGAACAAATTCTTGATTTTCTCCCCACGCACCTTTCATACTCTAAATTATGTTTTTAGATATACTATTTAGGGTCAATCATCTTTGAATCGTTATGCGTTCCTTTCCCTTGCCTTCGACACGCATTAATATTTGCTAAATATTTTTAAGTTTTGCTCCAAAAATGGTGAACATCTAACAAACAAACAAAAATTTCAGGTGGCTCCGGCGCACAATCTGTTGACTTTTTACTTTAAATATCCAGCTCAAGATTTGTCACCTTCCACCGCCGAAGGATTCTATGATATAATCCTTTGATTTACATTTCCACATCAAAACTTTTTTAAATCGAACATTTTATTTTTTAGATACATGAACGGGGCATCCACCAACCCTGATGTACATGTGCTAGCATATGCCGCAGCTCAGGTCAAGAAGTCTTTGGAAATCGGAAAGAAAATGGGGGCTGAAAATTTCGTGTTCTGGGGAGGACGTGAGGGGTATCATTCATTGCTCAACACAAATGTGAGATCAGAGTTGGACCAGATGGCAAACTTCTTTAAGATGGTTGTAGGTTGGTTGAGTTTATATTGTTGCCAACATTGCTTAGTTTATTTTGTTCTTTGGTTTTCTATCACTTCAAATCAATTTTTGAAAATGCTTAATGCCCTAACGATTTGGTGAGGATAGGATGTTATTTTTATCTTGTGAGGAAAGTCATAGATGAAGTTTATTTCGACACCTCTGTCGACAAAAAACGCGATACAAGTAAAGATATAACATTACCGAGTTATCAGGAAAGTAAACAAAACCTAAAATAAAGTCCGAAAACGAGCCGGAGAATAAATTTTAAAAAATATTCAAAGAAAGTATCACGTGTCTACTTACCTCAATGAAGCCAACAATACAGCTTGAGCACAAGGCAACCATGACCTCTCCTGAAGTAGCCATTTCCAGGTCTGGATGATGAATATCTTTACCTTACAAAGTTCCAATTTTTATGGCAGTTGTAACCAGTTGTCTTCTCACGATAGTTGTGTCCATTGTCCAGCAATTATCCCCACATGATTCGAATATGTGTCCGTCACATAGGCCAACTCATGAGGCCTAGATCTATGCATATTCCGCACAATTTTGTTCATGGATTTATGCTCTGCAAGCATGTGAAAGTCAAGTTTTTGTTTTGTATCGTGTAAGGTAACATAGTGCATCAGTAGGATAAGATAGGATATCATTTTTATCCTCCTGCCGAGAATACAGCTTAACATTATGGCGAGCCACGACCTCTAATGCAGATACCAGTTCCGAATCGGGGTGAAGGTTTTGGATTATCGCGTTTCTCATTTTCCCTGTGCATGGACCTGGTGGGTGGGGGAAGCTGTAAGCAGCGCTTACGTGAACCACCTTGCAGCGGCAATGCGTCTAGCAGACCTCTCACATATAATCATCATCCCTCACGAGTTTCGAACCTGCGCCATGGCGATCAGAGATGCGTAGCTCGAAGCGTATTCCCAACTCTTTACCAATTTAGCTAACTGGGCAACCAGTAAGACCACTTCATATGTATTATGTCTTTCAATAACCAATTTGTAGCCTCACCACCAGTTCTTTATTTTTAGCCTATAAGAAGAAGATCGGATTTACTGGCCAACTTCTCATCGAACCGAAACCGAAAGAACCATCCAAGCATCAGTATGATTATGGTAAGATTTTATATTCATTTGTTTATTTAGGGATGATGTTTGAAGAGGGACAATTGTCCTTCGTCAGCAGGAATGAAAGTGTCAAACATACATTTCCGATTTATCCTATCGCACTCTGAAATTAAATCTTAGGTCTTTAATGGCGTAACACAGAATTTGAAAATTTTCAGTGGTCAAATTATGATGTAATAATGGGCACCACATTCAAAAATTTCTCTATATAACAGTTTTTATTGACATTGTGTTTTTGGCTCAAAACTTTTTCAAAATATGTGATTTCAGGACTCAAAATTAGCTAAATAGGTGCAATAATTACTGTGCACTAAAGAGCACATTTTTGGGATTCTCCTATGTTTTGAAGGGCCATGGCACCCATGCCCCAGCCTTTGAAAATACTTTAGTGAAAGTTCCAATACTGGCCCCCAAATTCCTTCAGAAGTTGATGATGAAGGTGAATACCTCTGTTGAGGGAGAAGGCATCCATGGTCACAACTATCCAAGGCATTCACTATTTTTTTGAATAGTAAGTCAGTGCACAGAATCATATTTTTTTTTGTTCTGTGTGCAATCGGTAGTGCAAGCATTCCATGAGTAACTCACTGTCATTTTGCCAAAGGACATGGTTGGTGGAGGATGCTGTAAGCAGCGAGGTGAGGTGTGCATTAGACCACATCTTGCATACCATCACCTCTTACAGAATTAGAGTGTTAGCCAGCACAATCACAACCCTGTTAGCTCAATCGGTAAATCTCGGATCCTTTTGATAAAGGTTCGAATCCTGTAAGGCCTAATAGACGCCTTGCCGGCACTCAATGGTTCATGTAAACTCTGCTCACATCTTCCCCCACGTTCGAATCCTTGAACAGAGAAAACTGTCAAGGCAAAACCTACTCCCCATATTGTATTTGATAAATTTCTTCCTTTCCAGATGCCATGACTGTCATTGCTTTCTTGAAAACATATGACCTTGACAAAGATTTCAAGGTTAGTTGAAAAAATTGCTCTGTAGCAACAGTACTGCCAGTATTATTTTATTTTTCCATCAGCATCAGCTGCTTGGCTACTCAGACACCTGAAGAAATTGGGTTCCATGAAAAGAAAATTCAGCAATGGGCAATGTTTCATAATATATTTCTTGGTAAAAGATAAAAATGTGTCTCTTTGAGCGCCTGGTAGCAACAAAACTGTGAAAAAAGTTTCAAAATTATTAGGCTTTTTCAATGAATCCGATGAAAATGACATGAACATTTTGGACACCTGAAGAAAAAAAAATATTCTGTCACCCAGATATGGACTAAGCATCGTACTTAATTACTGAAGATTAACAAATGTACTGTATGCCTAATTAGATCCCAGAAAAGATCAAGCATGAGCCGCGAATCGTCTTTGGCTTGTGTTCGGCGATTTGATTTTTTTGCATTTGTTTTAATTGAAAATGGTCAGATATGTTGTACCATGTAGCAGAATCATGATGAATTTTTTGTCCTAAAATTTGAATGAATGAGTGAATTTATTTAGGATAGGATTTTCATTTATATCCTGCTGGAGAGGAAAGACGAAAATTCAGCTTAATCATTTGGCGAACCACAACCTCTCGTGCAGATACCAGTTCCAAATCAGGGGTCAGAAGGTTTCTGGCTTGTCATATTTCGCATTTCTCCTTTGTGTGGACTTGGTTGGCAGAGGAAGCCTTACGGAGTGCTTAGGTGAACCACCGTGCTCTGGTGAAGCGTCCAGCAGACCTCTTGCATATATTCATCGTCCCTCACAGGAATCGAACTCGCGTCATGATGATCAGAGATGCGTAGCTCGAAGCGTATTCCCATTCCTTATAAGTTAATACATATACATTTTAAGACATTTTTTTTTCATTTCAGCTCAACATTGAGCCAAACCACACCACACTGGCAGGACATTGCTACGAGCATGACATAGTCATGGCATCAGCCTATGGAATGCTGGGATCAGTCGATTCTAACACAGGGTCGCCAGATTTGGGATGGGATACTGACCAGTTTCCAATGGATGTGAAAAGTGCTGCTATGGTTATGAAGGTATTGTTGCTTACTTTATTGTATTCAGGCTTCGAGGAACAGCAGATTTCAGAATGTCAGCTAAGACTGCCAAAAAAAAGTGTAGCAAATGGACAGTATTTCATGATATTCATCAGGCTGTATGAATGAAAGCAACCAAATTTCAGAAAATTTGAGGCTTTAATTAAAGAGCGATGCATGCGGAGTGACTCTAGGTTTTTTTTATTAATTTTTTTATAGTCACTACGAGTGGATCACCCTGCCCAAGGCTCTGTACCAGAAGCCACTTATAGACGAACAGGGTTACAATTACTGGAAAGATATGATCTTCCTGTTCGGATCAGCCTACCCAAGTTAATACACCCTGGGTTGAGGGGTGGGCATGTAAAAACCAATCGGACTCGAACCCGAGATCTTAAATAAACCTGTGATGCTATCATGTTGAACCACTGGGATATCGCGCCCACAAAAAGGTGAGACACTGTAGCCCACAGCATCGGGAAGAGGCTCAATAACTTCACCGATCTACATTGGATAGAATGATAAGATGTAAGATTGGGTTGTATTAAGAAGCAAACTTCTAGTGCATACTGTGAAATAAAGTAAAGCCATTAAATTTTGTAATTATACCCCACAGGATTCGAACCTACATCTATGAAATGTGTTGCAATATCTGTAGTGTAGTGTTTCTAAAGGCCGCACTAAATGTTTACGTAGGTTTTGCTTTTTCTTGGTTTGCTTTATTTACCCTTGCGTTTTACGCAAGCGCAATGCTTTGTGTGCATTTCCTTTTATTTTCCAATGAAACAGAACGGTTTGCTATGACAGCTAACGCAGGGTGCTTGTCTCTTTTCTGCGTTTGTACTTTGTACGCGTGTGAACACGATTACTGCAAAGCAATGCAGTCGTGTATTGCCGTTTACGTTTTATTACCCGAAACGTAATGCAACGCATCGGTAAGACAACTTCACATGTATTGTGGCCTTTACCAATTATCTAATCGTGCACCCCTGTGTTCTTATTAGCATGCGAGTCTTATTCTTAATAATTTTTATAAAAAATCTTTTCAGACTATAATTGAGCAAGGAGGACTATCCCCAGGAGGGTTGAACTTTGACTGCAAAGTTCGCAGAGAATCTACTGATTTGGAAGACATGTTGATCGCACATATTGGTGCAATGGATACTTTCGCTCGAGGGTTGAGGATCGCAGCTAGAATCATTCATGAAGGAATTATGGGTAAAGCTGTGAAGGTCTGTGTTTATTGTGATCAATTTCTGTATATTAGTGGAACCTTTCTGCCCTGTAGACGCTAGCTTCAGAATGATGTATTTCGGGTGTGGCGATGAGAAAGAAGCAAAATAGTGGTAGATGGTTTCAGCATCACCTATGGAAGATACCACATACTGCACTTTATTATAGTGGTTCAGTTCTCTTTGGAACTTTTTTATAGTCACCTTTTGGAGCGGATTAACGTAACCAAGGCCCTGTACCAGCGGACACCTATAGACTGACAGGGTTAGAATTGCTGAAAAGATATGATCTTTTCCTGTTCGACAGAGCCTAACCAAGTTATTACAGCTTTGGTTGAGTTGCGGGCATGAATTAACGTGCCGCACTCGAACCTGAGATATTCAACCTGCGATGCCAATATCTTAACCACTAGGCCATCACGCCCACTCAGACTCTCGTTGCTGGCACTACATTTCATGATAGTTTTTTGCTATTGAAATGGTTGTAGGTTGGTTCCTTCTATGCATTGCTTCCAGGCTTTGCTCTAAGCGAATTTTGATAAAAATAATGTCGGATACTAACACTTTTCTGTGGTCCAATATGATTCGACAGTGGTTTTTAGTCCTGTCAAATCTATTGATATTTTACATTTCTTCGATTTCGAAAATTTAGCTAAAAATCAGAACTTTTATATTGTCAAGCCTAGGCAGAGTTACAAATATGCTTTTCCTGATTGCTCCACTTATATATATATATATATATATACCGTTACTGATATATTTTTTTTTTATTTATAGACACTCTTGTGGATCACCATGTCCAAGGCCCTGTAACAGCGGCCACTTATAGACAGACAGGGTTACAATTACTCGAAAGATATGATCTTTTCTTGTTCGGCTTAGCCTACTCAAATTATTACACTCTGGGTTGAGTGGTGAGCATGGATAATCGAGCTGGAGTTGCCGGGGCCCGAACCCGAGATCTTCAACCTGCGATGCCAACATGTTTAACCACTAGGCCATTGGCCACTTATTGAAGATTCCAATAAATTTGAATCATGCAGGAGAACTAGCATCGCAAGTGTAATACCAGGAAAGGTTTTTCAAATAGTCCATCTAGCAATGATAATGAGACGTGAGGAACCGATACAGTTCGCTATAGTCACAAATATTCTGACATTCGATTTAATATATTTCAACTCTATATTTGTCTGAAATATAAATGCATCTAAAAGTAAAAATTTCATAAACAAAACCCTATTCTGTCATTTTTTACATTTACTTTTACTATGTATTGTATTCAGGAGCGTTATGCCAGCTTCTCATCAGGCTTGGGAGCAAAGGTCAAGAGTGGAGAAGCAACTCTCGAAGAATGTGCAGAATTCATTACGAAGAACGGCAACCCTCATCTCATTTCAGGAAAACAAGAGAAAATGGAATCTATCCTTAATCGTTACATCTAAAAGTTGTCTCCTTAATGAAAGTAACCTAAAATTTCTTCAACTTAGGATCTGTCCATTAAGGTTTACATCACTAATTTTGCAATTTTGGACCCCCCTTCCTCCGGACAATTTTCTATGGGCTCTGATGTTGACCTCTTCATTACCCCACCTAACTGACGTCAAAATTCATCAAAAGTCTCGCACAACTCGTCTTCGTGTGACTCGTGTAAGACTCGTCTTCGGCTATTTTTGTGAAGTATGACAGACAAATAAATTTTTTTGATTTCCAAATGCATATATTGATAAGTTTTTCATAATTGTGCAATCTTTTTTTAACATGTATTTTCGACTGCCACATTCGTCATGCACGAGTCACTGATGGACAATGCCTCGACAGCACGATCCGTCAGTAACTTATGCTTGGCAAAACGTGTTTTAATGAATTTTTTTAATCTGGAGATCAACAAGGAATATCCCTATAAAAACAGCCCAGTATTCTTCAGTCCAGATACAAGTATTCTGCTACACGATTAGAGATGAGCGATTCATTTCGGTGATTCGAATCTACCATGAATCGTTCATAGGAACAAAATCTAGCTTAATGAACTGAAATTTTCTTTTTTAACGACAAAATACAATCGATTCTGGTCAAATTTGATCAAAATCGATTATATTTTGTCGTTAAAATATGAAAATTGTAGCTCTTAGACATGGAGCGTGAATTGAAAATACACTATAACTTTCAAATTCCTTGATGTTAACAATGGAGACGAGTTGTAATAGTAAAAAGATTCGATCCGAAAAAATCATTCGAATTCCAAATGATTTGGATTTGCCCAGTCCTATACACGGTAGACGAAACATACTCGTTCCAAAATTGTTTTCCACGAACAATCGTTTTCGCTGCATTTTTTATCCAACTATGTGCCAACTATCCTATCCATATACGTGCAATTTATTATGAACTTCAAATCTAAATCACTAATTATTCAAGTGCAATACAATTAAAAGTAACGATATTTGTTCCATTCTTGTAAAAATAGGTTTCCTATAATTTTCACAAAACATCGTTCTTTTTAATGTTAAGTTTCATGTTCAACTCTGATTAGTTCAGTCACCCTGGGTCATAATGACTCTGTAGACTTGCTGGGCTTATAATAGTGGGGTGTCTGCTCCCAGGGATGGTAAAACTGTGGGCGCAGTGGCCTACTGGTTAAACACTTGTTGGCATCGCAGGTTGAAGATCTTGGGTTCGAGTCCTGGCGAGTCCGGCTCGTTAATCCATGCCCACCACTCAACCCAGGGTGTAATAACTTGGCTACGCTAAGCCCCCAGTGATAGTAAAACCATTAACTGTGTAGTGGTTATACATGTTGGTATCACAGATTGACGATCTTGGGTTCGAGTCTCAGCGAGTCCGGCTCGTCATTCCATACCCACCACACAACCTAGGGTGTAATAACTTTGGTCAGGGATAGTAAAACCATGAACTGTGTGCGCAGTGGCCTAGTGGTTAAACATGTTGGCATCGCAGGTTGAAGATCTTGGGTTCGAATCCTTGCGAGTCCGGCTCGTTAATCCATGCCCACCACTCAACCTAGGGTGTAGTAACTTGGGTAGGCTAAGCCCAACAGGAGAAGATCATATTTTTCCGAAAATTCTAAACCTGTTCGTCTTTAAGTAGTTGCTAGTACAGGGCCTTGGTTAGGGTGATCCGCTCCAAGAAGTGGCTATAAATTCCAAAGAAAACTGAATCACTATAATAAAGCGCTGTATATGGTATCTTCTATAGGTGGTGGCCTTGGTCAGGGTGGGCCACTCCAAGACGTGGCCATAAAAAAACATTTCCTGTTTAGAGTCCGTCTGTAAGCGTCACCAGAATAGTGCTAGCTGGTATTTTGATAGTAATTTCAACTATTTGTTGGCGATTAACTCTGGGGTATAAGTGGTTGCTTGTACTGCTCTAATTTTTTTGAATTTTTTGAAAAAACTCAAGGGTTGGTGTTAACGATCCATGGCTGTTTTCTGAATAAATTGTTATTAGAAAAGCCTTTATGGAATAACTTTAATCAGTAGATTGAGGCAAAGCACAGTGATCTGGACTAGTATTCGGCCATAAGACCGTGTTATGACGAAAGCTCAGAGGACACTATATTTCTGTATATATGCTCAACATTTCATTTGTGTATCTCTCGCACCCGGACCTAATGATTTAGGGGCGCAAGGAGGGATAGGTAGGTCATTGCAATATATTAACAAATAGTATTTGTCCCCCAGTAAACTCAGATGATTAACAACAAGCAATAACTGAAAAGTTTTGAGATAACTGGATAGCCCTTATTGATATTCGATTCGTATTCCATCAATGAAACAAAATCAAAGTAAAATTAGACATATATCTTGATTCCAGGTAATGGTGATCAATTAAACAACCTCTCAAGTCACAAATGATCGAATTTGTCTAAAAATTTCGATTTATGCGATCTTGTTGATCATTATTTGTCTCCAATAATATTGGCGTTCAGCCTGGTATGATCAATATACTTGTGAGTAGGCAGGAAATGAGAGCTGATGAATTTACATTTCCTACGATACGTCGCTCATAAATCATGCTGCTTCCTGCACCACGCTGGTAGAAGCTACAGGAACGATTACAATCTATATGTTAGCATTACACCAGGTCGACCTATTATTCCTAGGATGTCGATTTATGCGATCTTATTCATCTTTACTTATGTTCAATAATATTGGCACTCAGCCAGTTAGACTACAGGCACGATTACAATCTTTATGTTAGCATTGCACCAGGTCGACCTATTTATTATTCTTAGGACTTCGATTTAAGTGTTCAATAAATTGTCGTTCAGCCTAGTATGATCAATTTACTTGCAGGTAGGTAGGTAATGAGAGCTGATGAATATACATTTCCTACATCATGTCCCTCATAAATCATGCTGCTTCCTGCATCACACTGGTTACACAATTACAATCTATATGTTGGCATTACACCAAGTTGACACCGTGACGAATTCCTAAGATGTCGAAAAATTTTGGTGTATTTTTTTGGTTTGCTTCCAGTGAAGTTCGAATAAAAAATGTCATAAGAAAACCTTCTGTCCAGCCACATCCAACTTAATTTAAATACACTCACGCTTGTGTATTTATTATACATATACTTTGGTAATAGAGAGACATATGGTGGGGAAACAAGTCCCAGAGCAAGACTTGAGAATGGGGTGAGAATTCCCTAAGCAAGATTTTCGTTCACCACCGGCATGCAGATGCATTTAAATTTCGTTATTCGTACCACTCCCCCCATTGCCAGAGATCTGCCACTGCCTGGATCATTACTGTCGTCCCGTTATTTGAAAAACGATAATAAAGTATCAGATTTAAATTATATATATATTGCTTATTATGTAAGAAAGCACCCAACTTAATCAATAAAAATAAAATCAATATTAAACAATATATTTAAAAGGCTTCATATTATTATAATGTTGTAAACTATGGATCAGGGATGGCTAATACAAAATGCTCTACAATTAAGAGTCTGTCTTTCGTTTAAACGGTATTTGGAATTCTATTCAAAAATAGAATGTTTCAACATTTCAGATTTGAGCAAAATTGATGACATATGACTTATTTATTTGGCATACATCACTATTTCACTGCCAAATGAATCAATTCAAAAACCGAAATACATAGATAAGTACATCCTTACAACAACCAATAAAAATTGAAAAAAATTAAATTTAAAGGCTTCATATTATTAACTATTAGGCAGGGACGACATATGCCAAATAGAAATAACATGATCTCCTTCCACAAATAACAAGTATATTTTTAAGCTTTCGTTGTTTACGTTATAGCTTAACTTCTTCAGACAAAATAAGATATGACTTATATAACAGTGAACAATGACCGTCTCTCCTGATAATTCGCTGCTATATCTTGTCTTGTCTGAAGAAGTAAGGCTATAACCTATCAAAATAATAAAAATACTTGTAACTTTGTGGAAAGGGATCATGCTATTTCTGTTCTTTGACTTTGATACCATCTCATTCAAGCATCCTGGTGGCAACAGCCACATACGAATCCGAAGTATCGCTGAACAATACCTCGGAATCTCATTCTCTAGCAAGTAATGCCAAATACTTCACAAAATTGTTGTCTTTGTTTAATTTAAACGATATTGGAAATCCAACAGCCATATACGCTGCCTCTGGTTTTGCTTAGAGTGGGCTGAATGAAATAAACCAACCATAGCCAGAACCCAAAATACAAAATGATTAGATGGACAAGAGGTTCAAGAATCTTTCTACACAAATACTTAAATTAATTTCTGTGACAATTTGTCTAAACAACCTCAGAATTCCTTAGACAAGTATTTTAAACAATGACCAGTTAAATTTAGTTAAAAATGTTTAAATTCCTATTCTGAGGAAGTCTGACCTCGATCAGACGAAACGTTACAGAAATAAATTTGTGTATGTGTGTAGAAACCCTCTTGAACCTTATGTGTAATAGTTTTTCTCTTCGTAATGCATCCTTGCATAAAGCACACAGATCCACTCTCACAAAGCCACAAAGGAAATACCGGTACAAAATAATGTTGAGAATTGCTTCAAAATTAATAAACGTAGCAAGCAGGTCCTAAAATATGCACATCACACAAACTTTTTGTTCAATATAAGTAACATTTGTTCAATGATATTAAAATTATAATATGTAAATTTTTCAATAGCAGGCTGTATAAAATAATATGGTAATAGAAAATACCTCTTTACCATCCATATATCTATATATATAACCACGGCATTTATTTAGGACTGTACGATAATAAAAAAAAACATATTTCGAGTATCGTACACATAAAAACAAGATATCCATGGTACACTCTCTATTCTCTGCTAATTTTCAGACACCCAAAGAAGGCTTGAATTAAAGCCAAAAGATTAGTATGCCTGCACACAACCGGCCTCAAAATTATCAACATTCCTATGAAATAGTTGCGTTTTGAGATAATCTTTTTGGAAAAAAATGGCATTGAAGTCCCCGACGAAGGAGTAAAAACAAGATTCTCTCATCTTGGTCCCACAGCCAGTTTTATTGTGAAGCTGTTTTATCAGCTTTCCTCTCCCATACGATGAAAATAAAATCCTTTCTTATTAATGAATTTCCCCAAAATTTAAAATATTTTGGTTGTATTTTGTCGTTAAAATATGATAATTTCACTTAATTTTGCAAGTTTTTATTCCTGTGACATATTCATGTGCCCTGGGAGTCGAGGGCAGGATATCGATATCTATTAAGGTGCCAAACTTGAATTATTGAAATGAATTGCCCAGCCCTACCAACTAGAAGGGTGGCAGAAGCTTGGTTTTCTTGGGTGCCAAAAATGTTTATGTCATTTTCTTTGGGCTGAAAAAGAAGTTTTTTTTATCTGAATTCGCTCAGAGCAAGGTTTTAAAAGACTTTCAATAGTCACTCAAACTCAGACTTTCAAGAGTCACTCAAAATCACTCTTATGCAAACAGCTACATGAGGGCAGAAACGAGGGCTGAAGAACCTTCACTCCCAAAAGACACATATTGAATCGAGCTTTGAAAGCTTGCAGATCCACATGATCAGAAAAGCAGTGTGAAGGCAATGAATTCAAAATCACAGAAGTTCACGGAAAAAACTTCTCACATAGAATTGTCTGTGACACTGTGAAACATTAAAATCAATAACACAGACTAGTACAATAGCTGGCACTCTGCCAAGTCTGCCTACTAGTTCCGAGTCCCTTAATCTTCTTGGATTTCAAACAAGCTAATTATGCATAATGTCTATGTCTACTCCATGATAGAAGTTGTCAATGCTTCAGTGATTTCCGGGACGTCCACAAGATGCCTGTTCAACCTTGCTTCGAACAGAACAATTAAAAGCGTTATTCAGGTTGAGCGTGCATAAAAATCTTTAGCTTTGCTGATCTTCTCGACTACGTTTAGCTGTCCAGGGTAAATAACTGAACGCATCCAGGATTCCAGAACACGTTTGATTTATTAAAAACTAGCGACCAGACGTAAGGCACAAAAAATTCTTCGGGCGACTCTTCCTCAACGTACCGGAACTTTAACTCGTTAAATTTCTTCAAATGATGACTCGGCAAATGTAGCATAGCGTCTTTGATGACATCATGTACCTGAAAAGAAATAAAAATGAACGTTATAGGAGTCAACAACACTGACGAATAGGTTTTCATTAAGGGTTATATTTTTTTTTAAATTTACTCTGAGTAATGCGTGGGAGGCGCACAAAAAGGGGCCGGACCAACCGTGCTAGCACAATACCAACTAAGTGGTTGCGCAGACACCCTTAGAAAACCGGTTCCACCCGAAGATAACCCGAGAAATATTCCATGATATATCTGTGGCTAGAAGATTCAAATGTCTCGAGTATCTGTACCGGTGTTTAGTAGCAGACAAACTGTATGAAAAGTTTCAAATTTATCATTACTGCTATGAAATAGCAGTAATGATGGTTTTGAAGCTTTTTCGTCAATTCGACAAAAATGGCATGAAATATTTTTGACTGGGTCATTTACTCAAGACTCAGAGCTTGGCAGTGTGTCTTCAATCACAGTAAATACTGGTATTGAATTTCCCAAAAAACGGTATCGACTCGATCTTTGCAATGCCGGTTTAGGAGACGTGGTTTCGCGACATACCATCAAAAAACTGTAACAGCTTGATACGATATCGCACCACCATGTGACAACAAAAAACGGACGTTTGGCTCACTAACACAGGCTTATACGACTCTTGACTTTTCCATATTCATGAAACAACAACAACCCACACACATCTAGAGTCTCATATTATGCACCTGTTTTTTTTTTAAATTATGACATGCTTCACGTGTCTGTTTGAACAAGAACAATGTACTTTTTAATGACAGAAAATAGCGCGGCATACCAGTAATACCAGCATTTTGGCAGCGGTATGCCGGTAGATAATATGACCAATGTTGCTCTAACTCAGACTGTCTGAATTGTCGAGAGATTGCTTGGCAGGGGTACAAGATATCAAATCAATATTTTTGTATATTCATATACATGAAAGTTTTCTGCAAACACTTTTCTTTTTCCTTTTTATTTATCAAAATTCGCAAGGCTGCAAGTGACATACCATACTTGAAAAATCCTGGAACCGCTAAAGTACAAACCCCTATATGAAAAGCAGGAATGGGAATTCCCATCTCCGACAGATGTCTATTGAAGCGAGTTTTTAAATCATGTAGTGAGCAAAGTAGGGATGTCCTTCTCTAAATAGTCGAATACAATAAAAATTATGAATGAAAGTAATTTGGTTTTTCAAATATTTTTAAATTGACCCATTTCCAGTGAAATCATGATTTATACGAAATGTTATCGTGCAAAATTTTGACATGAATCATGACTCATCGCAAAATGGGCAAAATATGGTCAAAAATAAGCAATTTCATTAATCCGATTAATTAATGTTCAAACATTCTACTAAGGTAGGAAGGTAGGATATCATTTTTATCCTGCGGGAGAGGAAAGCCGAGTGTACAGCTTAACCATATGGCGAACCACGACCTCTTGTGCAGATACCAGTTCCGAATCAGGGTGAAGGTTTTTGGTTTATCGCATTCGTCCCTTTTCCTGCGCATGGATCTGATAGGAAATTTTGGATACCGTTTAGACTGAAATAACAAGTCAAGCAAAATGCACTGCATAAATAAAGCTTCAGGAAGCTCCATGCACAAAGAATGATTAAATATGTCGATATCTAAAATATAATACACTTGATAGGATTATGTTTGCGAATTCATAATAATCAATATATATTTTGAAAGATTAACCAAATCCCAGAAAGCATGTGATTACTTAGCGCAGTGGTTCATAGCCTAAGGTTCATGAGCTTTGTAAATAAGATGAATGCAAAATGATGGAATGAAACTAAACTCTGTTTTGGTCCAGCTTACAGCCTAGAATATTGGTCGTTAGCATCTCTTTTTTTAATTCACGACTCCATAATACCATCTCGAAAACTCTTTTTTTATTTAAATTTACTCTGAGCAAGGCCCGAAGCAGTGCCCATACGGAACCAGATAACAGCTACTTAAAAACACAGAGCTACTAAAAGATGTAGTCTCAGCACTACTCTCTAGGCGGAAAACATCACAAACGGAACTGAACCACCATGGTAAAGTACAGTGTGTGGTATTTGCCCTGGGCCATGATAGAACCATTCACAACTTCCTTGCTTCCATGTGCAGCCAAACTCACGTTTCGACCACATACAGATGGTTAGACATAAACCGCGAGCACTTACGAGTTAAGTAGTGGTCGGTTTAATAATTGAAAATATGGATTCCCAATATATTCAGGCCAGTTGCGTTAATAAGGGTTTTTTGTGTCATTTTCTAGCAGAGACCATTTGCACATAACAGTATCAGCTTTCAGCCAAATCGTCGAAAGGCTCCATGAAACTGAAAAGGTTCAGAACCACTAACCAAGTGGTTAGCAGGTTGGCTCGGGAACATAACATAAATGTGACAAATATTCTATTTATTATAAAGCATGAAATTACAAGATTATTAACACAATGTGAGGGTCATTATGCAAAACCTTGCATGTTTTTGTTCTAAGTGATCACTGATTATAGTCAGGCTTATCATGGTCTGTTGCTTTGTCGATACGCCGGCATTTAGTCTCGAAAAGGCGGGCATAGCATCAGGTTTGCTAGCTTGTCTGTGCACACAGCGTAATAATTCTAATTGTTTTTATTGTATTGAATTGAAATTAAAAGAATTATTGCGTGCTATCAGCTTAAACAAAAATATGCGTGAACAAATTTATTATGTCTAGTTTGAGTGAATATTTCATTTAATATAAAGCGATTTTATAAATAATTCCCAAATTTTTCATTAATTTTTAAAATAGAATCAATCGGATTTTTTCTTCAGAGTGGATCACCCTGCCCAAGGCCCTGTAACAGCGGCCACTTGAGATGGACGGTATTACAATTGCTGGAAAGATAATTATTTTTTCCCGTTTGACTTAGCCTACCCAAGTTATTACACCCTTGGTTGAGTGGCGGGCATGGATAAGAGAGTCGGACTCGCCAGGAATCGAACCCGAGATCTTCAACCTGCGATGCCAAGATGTTTAATCACTAGGTCACTGATTGATTTGAAATGATATGATTCAATGTTGCATTTATAACAATTTCGTCTGAAATAAACCTGTCTACAAATATAGTCTACAAATTAATAAGTGAGAAAGAGATGGAAACACACAAGATAAACTCACCTCATCTATCGTCATCGATTCTTGATATTGTTTATTTAATCGCTCGCTGA
The DNA here is from genome assembly GCA_963675895.2 of Styela plicata. Taxonomy (NCBI): domain Eukaryota; kingdom Metazoa; phylum Chordata; class Ascidiacea; order Stolidobranchia; family Styelidae; genus Styela; species Styela plicata. The sequence continues at coordinate 2,105,748 of OZ023140.1, read as the reverse complement.
AAAATTGTACAATGGTATCTATATTTTGTAGCACATCTTGAAAACCGGGGTGGCTGTGAAACTGTAGAAAAACATCCTTTTGGTGCAAAAGCGCGTAGACTAAATTCGCATTGTGACGTAATCCGTTTCCAGTTAGGCATGAGTTTAATATCTCCAATAACATTCTTATTACTTCCACTAAAACTGATAACTCAGCTGCGAAGTCCTGTTGGGCGTCCATGTCCAAATTAGTTTGCCCCATTGCGTTATGGGTAACAGAATATGCATTTTGAGGATTGTCTTGTCCGTTACGTTGCTCCGCTAACTTTTCAGCAACTTTTCGCTGTTTTTTAGCCAGAAGTGCAAAAAGACTGAATATTCGTTGGCAAGCGTACGAGTGTAGCGACTTAAAATGAGATGACATATTCGCCAATGCTGCGAGGCAGTTTGTGTGCAGATACCTGTCTCGCATTCTACTCATGTTGTACTGAATCGTACGTACGATGACTAGAATTATCAAATCGCCGAGCGAGGCGTCATGTAGCAGCCGATCTGTGTACCAATCAACTGTCTTTATTTTCAATTCGTGCACTGATTGGTTGAAATGGTCGTCTTCCGTTAAAATCAACAAAACTATGAGCGCCATGTAAATATGATGTGAATTCTGCTCCGGAGCCGAGTACAAGATTTTCAAAATCGGAACGACCAATTTATCAATGTCAGTTTTCGAAAGAACAAATGCTCGGACTTCTGGGTTTTTGTGCAATAAGAAATAAAGCAGCAAGGTGGATGTCTCCTGGTACTGAGTTCCACACAAGGCTTGGAAGAGTCTGGATAAATTTAAATGAAACGAGGGTGGTGCAGCAGACGGGCTTGTTGCCGTACTTCCCTGTAAATGCCTGAATTTTTCAAGTGCTATTTGATAAACCGGCTTTTCTGGTGTGTTTTTGTCTTCCGTGCTATAGTTTATTAACACTAGTAGCAGTAGAGAGCTTTTTTGGCCAAGAGTGGGAGTTATTGATAGTTGGGTGTTATTATTGTCAGGTTTTTGACCTCTTCCCAGCGTCATAACGCTCCATAATCCAGAAGCGACAGCTGAGGCCACTCCAAATACAATACTGCCACCTTGTGATTCCGATCCATCTTTTGGTGACGGCTTTTGTTCGATATAATTTTGTAGCAGTGCCTTTATGAATCGGTTGCTCCTCTCTGCCGATGTGCAGTTCATGATTCGATTCGTAAATACTCCATGGTGTGACGGACTCGGCATAAACATCTGAACCGATAAAAGAACTAAAAATGCCGTAGCCGCTTCCATATGTAATGTGTAAGTGAAATCCAAAACCGGCACTTCGATGATAATTTCCTGTAAAGCTTCGACAAATTGATCTAGATAGTTTATCGAGCCTGCGCCGCTCAAAACTGCACCAGATTCGAGATCTTTTTGTCGATCTTGAAGTGATCTCGCTTCGAACTGATCTAACATGTTTTCCTCGGACATATTCTCCGCCAGGAACTTGCAAACGTGACGTATAATGAATAAAACATTGTGCGCTTGCCACGTAAAGATTCTATCGTCACATTCGGCTGATGATTTGAGCTCTTTCGATCGAGATAAAAACACTTTTAAAAGTGACGTAAAATTCCCTGTGTGTTGGTTATTTTCCACCAGCGATTTACAATGAAAGTCCGTTATTTCTTCCAATTGCACCTGCTCTGAACGAGATTTTGGTGCGTGCAGCGTGAAAGACAACATTTGATTCCAAAATGGGTCATTTTGTGTTATTGTTGTTTTCCCCGAGAGTCGTTTTAGTTGCTCATTATCGGCCAATTGAGCCACAGTGCTGCTACTCAGCCCCATGTTGTTCGACTACTCACTAATTTATCTGTAAATAAATAAACAACGAGAATGGATTATGATTGAATTGGAACTTAGAAAATACTGAACATTAGTGAGAGAAATGGCTTTAGAAAATCTTCACCGGTACAACGGGCAAAACTTTTTTTTTTGCTCTGGTCAAGCAGACCAGAATTTAGAATATCAACTCCCTAATACCCCGAAAATAGGCTCAATCAGAAGTAAATTCCGCCAGAAGATTGGAAGGCCTTTTCTGTGTCTGGCAGGAAAAATGAGAAATATGACAAGCCAAGAATAACTTTCACCCCGATTCGGAACTGGTATCTGTACGAGAAGTCGTGGTTCGCCATATGATTAAGCTGTATTCTCTGCTTTCCTCTCCCACAGGATAAAAATGAAATCCTATCCTATTTGAATACGGTACTTTTCTCACTTCTATTGTTGATTTGAGAAGTAGTGATGGAACCATGGTCTTGAGGTGTCCAACATGGGATTGGAGTAAAAAGCTTCAAAACCATCAACACTGCTATTTCACAGCAGTATTGATGATTTTGAATCTTTTTCTACAGTTTGGTTGACACCAGAACCACTCAAAAATTGGGGATTTTTATATTCAAAAAAGATATGTATTATGAATCATTGCCAATTTGCGTAATTTTCTTCTGAAAGAACCTATCATATTCGGGAGTCTGAGTAGCAGACATTCTGTTTGTGAGAAAATGCTTTCGGACATGCTTAATACCAGAGGTGCAGAGAAGAGGAATATTGTATCACACGACCTATTTATATGAAAAATTATCATCAACCCTGAGTATGGAATAGAGCCTGACCGATACTGCTTTTATGCAACCGATGACGATATTTTGGCTTTTTTGACCACCAATGACCAATATTTTATATTACAGGAATTCCTTGAAATAACTCCCAAAAAAAAGCAATAAATCTTATAGCAAATAACTTATGATGTGGATTTCTCACAATAGGAGCGTAAAATATTGTGCATCTGTGCCGTTTGAACAAAAACGTATCATTTTAAAATAATTGCATTGGCCCTATGTGTATTAGCCGATATTATCGGGGGCTTTTGTGATCTGCCGTTATGTCGGCAGATCTAATATGGAAACAAAAAAGGGGAACATTCAAATGACTGAACATGAAATAAAATACATAAGATGCATATCAATGCTGAAATATACACTTGCATCGGTTGGATTTTTTTTTTGTCATTTGTTTTATTAAGTGGTTGCATTTGTGAAAAGTAAGGACAGAATAATACAAACACAAAAAAATATGCAACCTAAGTTACGCAAGCTTATATTAAAACCTTGATGGTACAGGCTTTAGAATAGCCCTAGCATATTTCATGCGTGTCATAAGAGGCGACTGAAAGGGAGAAAAAGTGGTAGATCATTTTAGCGCTGCCAAGGGCAGATACCACTCCCTGCCCTTTACCACAACAGTTCAGTTTGGAATGTTTTCTGCTTAAGTGTGCAGTTGCTGGTGCTATATCTTTTAGTAGTTTTTTGCTATTAAGTGGCTGATAGTTGGTTCCCTTTAGGTGCTACTTAAGGCATTGACTTAAATTGAATTTCAATAACAAAAAAATCTCTGAATAAGGTCGGCGTTTACACACACAGTTTATAATGTAGCGTTACTGAATATTTGAACTAACAATGATCATTGGTACCAGTATTGCATATTAAAATAGCTTAAGCTATAAAATGATCTTAAATTACTTCGAACGGCAAGGTATGATTTTTAATAGTTTTGAGGTAAAAAGTACGAAATCTGATGAATTTAAGAAGCAAAAGTATGGCTTTTTATTAAATTTGAATGGCAAAAGAACATTTTTTAGTAAATTGGAATGGCAAAAGAACGATTTTTGATAAATGTGAATGATAAAAGAACGATTTTCAATAAATTTGAGTGCCAAAATGACATTTTTTTTCAATTCAAATGACAAAAGTACATTGATATATTCGAGTGGCAAAAGTACAATTTTTAATAAATTTGAATGGCAAAAGTACGATGATAAATTCGAGACACGAAAAGTGATATTTGATAAACTTGAGAGGTAAATATACCGGCAGGATTCAAAAAATGGCAAGTGTGATGTTGAAAAATATTCGGTTCCTGATCAGGAAATGCTAATATATATTTGATTTGACACCTCGAGCATATCACATTGAACAGAACAAATTGCACATTTTCATGCAGCATCAAAGTAAAAATGTTAATGTTGAAAATTAAGTGTAGATTATTATTGCGAGAGACACTGGCTTTAAACTTGATATATGTTTTAAGGTTCCAGCCATCAAGTTATGATTATTTTGAATTCTTGTTGCCCATATGCACAAGATATCAGTGCAACTATTTTATGAGCATTCAAATTATGTTTCTACGACGCTAAGGAAAAACAAAAAATTAGATAAGACAAAAAATATCTGGGAGAAACTGCCAACCCGTTGATGAATATTTACAAATTAAACAAATTGAAAAAATTATTTTGCTTATTTTTTTGCTAGTTTTTTAGATAATTCTAATATCTTGGGTTGAGGACTGGCCCACTTGCTCAAAACTTGGAGGGAGGAAGTACAATCCCCCCCACGAATCCGTCACTAGTTGTTATTGCAATAAGAGCACAAATCAGGGGTGCTAATAAGGATTTCTACGCGGAACTACGCTATAATCTCATGTTCTCTCAACATGTGAGCATTTTTGAAATAAATCATGGCAGTTTTGCATAAAAATATTTTCATTTTGCATCTGTACTTTTATCATTAAGAAATTTACGTCAATTTCTCGTCATCAGAAGCCATGTTTTAAATAATCATAGGAGAAATCGTTAAAGATGTTTGAATAATACTCCATTTTGTTTGAAAAGTTGCTATTTTCTCAAGTATTTGAATACTGTCGTAAATGTCTTGAAGCGAGTACAGACGAGAGTAATATTCTCGCGTTATTTGTTCCCATGGTTATCATAACAAAAAAAGTTGTGATTGGCCACAATGACTTCTAAGTGAACTTGCTTAGTAAGTGGTAATCCAATAGTATCCACAAAAATATTTACAATTGCTTGGCGACAAATAAACCCATGATATTTACAAATGTAATTGGTGAAAGCAAAGATTGAGTGATTGTCACCAAGGATATTCATAGTGATTCCAATTGCTCAACCGGTGATGTGCAAACCGTGTTTTATTTTTGAGTCTGTATAGACATTCGAAACGTTGGCAAAAATAAAACATTGTTTGCACATCACCGGTTGAGCAATTAGAATTATCGGTAGGCAAGTTTGTAATTGGAGCTAGGCAAAAGCAAATCATCCAGAATTTGAATCTGATTCGAATATTTTTTCAAATTGATTGGATCGAATCATAAATTTGTAAATAACAAATATCCCGTTTTTACTTTTACAACTTGTCTTCATTTTGGAAACCAAGAAATTTATAGTTTATAGTGTATTTTCAATTCACACTCCATGTCTAAGAGGAACAATTTTCATATTTCAACGACAAAATATAATCGATTCAGCAATTAAAAATCACTATGGTGAAAGCCAACTTCCCCTTAACTGGTTGTGTAAATATTTTTGGTAAATCATTTTTTGCCTGAAAGAGCAGGAAACATGTTTACTATATGTGGACGGCTAAATGGAAATAAAAAAATGATGAATAATTCTATCAGTACCCAGGGCAGATACCACTTACTGCACTTTAGCGTAAAGGATTAGTTGGAATGTTCCCACTTAGAGTGCAGTTGTTGGTTCTACATTTTGCAGTAGTTGATGGCCACTAAGTTCCTATTCTATTCCTATTCCTCCTTTTTAACGTTCGAAAAGCATAACAGACTTCTCCGCTATATGCCTCGCCTCCTGAATCTCAGAAATCCAGTCGCCGCGCTGAGAAATCAACTTTACAGCAGTTTGCAAGATGTTAGCGGCAATTTGGGAATTTTTCTTAAAAACCTCCATCACGCTTTCAACATTTACAGCTTCTTCATTTTTACGCCAGCAGTCGTAATCCGTCGCCATTGCTAAAGCGGCATACATTATACCCGCTTCTTTAGCAAGCGTTACTTCAGGAACTGTCGTCATATTCACTAGGTCAGCATTCCAAGAACGAAACAAATTACTTTCTGCAACGCTAGAAAATCTTGGACCTTCGACGGTAACTGTCGTACCAGTTGGATGATATGTAGCTTTGTTTTCTCGACAAGCCCGTATCAATATGTCTCTCAAATGAGGGCTGAATGGTTCACCCATTGGAATATGACAGACACCCTCCCAACTACCAGGCCGCTGGTCGTAAAACGAAACATGGCGTTTCGAAGTACGATCGATAAACTGATCCATGATGACAAAATGCCCTGGTGCGATTTCTTCTTTCAGTGAACCGCATGCTGATGACACGATTATATGCGTACATCCCTCTTCTTTGAGAGCACAGATATTTGCTCGGTAATTTATAAGTGTCGGTGAGATTGAATGTCCTCGTCCATGGCGAGACAATAGTACACATTTGGTGCCACCTATTGTGCCGCAGACAAGCACATCGGAAGGTTCTCCGTACGACGTTGTGACCTTTTTCTCGACTTTATTTTCCAAGATATCTGGGTTATTGAGACCGGTGCCTCCAATAATTCCAACTTTGATTTCGTATTTCATTGTAAATTTTATAATTACTTAATTGATACTGGTCATAAAAACAGTAACCCGATCAATTTTAAAAAAGAACGGGCAAAATATTTCTGCCATTTTGTTGAAAATATACCATTTTAGGGGAGCAAACACCATGTGGTCGCACGGCACAAGCTCACAAAAAACTTTGCCAGTTCATGTGGTTCCTGCCGCCATATGCACTTAGACCCAGTTTCATATTTTCCTTGCAATGGTTTTCCATAATAAATTTCATTTTTAAAGGGAGGTAAAAAATTATGAAAAAAAAAAATTATAATTTCAATTTTTTTTCTGCAACAAATAATATCAAAAATAGTGATAAACTATTTTGTGTTTAATCTCCTCTAAGCCACCCGCCAGTGAGCTCATCAAAAAAGAGCCACATCCCAGGCATTTTTGTAGGTGAAAAAGCACTCACAACTCCTTAATTATTTGTTTACAAGCTCAGGTGAGCGCTTTCTCACCGTTAAAAATGTGGGAATGTGGCAATTTTTCGAAATGCGCTGGCGGGCTACTTTCATTTTTAAACATTTTTAAAATCATTGGTTGCGGGAAAATAATTTGAAATTATTAAAAATATACTTCCATATTTTCGAACTTGTTTTAGACATGAAATTTAATGGGAAAACCATTTCAAGAAAAAAAATATATGGAACGGGGTCAAAAAGTATAGTTTATTTTACCAGCACGTAAAAAATAAAAGGCAACAAAAAAAATATATTTAACAAGCAATATTTTACTAAACATCACATGTGGAGGGCATCACAGAGAACCCTTTATGGGTTTTCGAGCTGTGAAACCGGAGTGTTCAAGGTAAATTGATTAAATATAATTCGAGAGGAACGGTAGTTCAAAATAAATTGGGTTGAAGAAGAAAAAGTCGGTGCAATGGACGGAAGTAACTTAATCTGTAAATACATAACTGTAATTCACAACGAAAAAGGATAATGATTCAAGTACAAAGCCGAACTGAAATAAGCATGATCATGCTATTTTTTAGGAATCGAGTATCAAACTATGACAAATCGCTGATGGACAGAAGAAGATTGCTTTTTTAAAGTGATTCTTTCGATAAGAAGAATATTGACACTAAAACAAATTAAATCGGATTCAATGTTGCATATTAATTTTTCGTACAATGATTATTGCAAAAATGCAAGAATACAATGCTGCTACTGTGGAAATAGAGATAATTGAAAAATATATTAAATTCAATTTAGTTTACCGTTTATTGTTTGGCAATTTTGGCCAGTTTTATTAATGTATCAAATAAGTAGTACCGGAAGTTCAGCCAAAAGTCAATGAAAAAAAGTCAAAGTTTTTCATAGTCGTATATTCAGAGTACTAATAATTTGGATGACATTCCTAGCTGCAACTAAGCAGCTAGGATTCAGCTATACCAAACACAGAGACTATCAGCTCAAAATGATAACATAAGTAACTTAGCTTTACATGCCCACACCCCACACACATAACACAGAACATGCATATACACATATACATTTAACAATTTAATATCTAGAAAACAGCATTCGGAGCTTTGCTTAAGTTAAAATAGGCATGTAATTGCAGTTGAAACCATAAGTTTGTGCATTAATGTGTGTGTGCCGATGGAACAAGGGAGAGGGACATGCTCCCAAAGGTTTTCGAAAGGAGGGACAGTCTTCCCAAAAAGATTTCGTAATTTAAATTTCTCAGAAATAGGCAAAATTTTTGCATGCTTCTGCCGCGCAATCACATGTTATACAGAGTCTTATAGTGTTTGCCTTCCAGAGATGTAATGGTATTTCTTATTGAAGGGGCGAAAAAAATTTTAAGAGCCTTTGGTGCGTGAGCTTTGTTACAAAAAAACATTTAATGCTATTTTTTACGTCGTTAGGCTATGTTGCATATCGGTAACGTTATGAGACTGGAATGTGGCGAATTGAAAAATAGTAGTAAAATATGATAGGCCAAAGTGGGCAAATTCTCATTTCAAATATTTTCGTTTCAGGAAAAGCACTAACGTTACGGGTTATATTGGACTTGAATCCGCATATTTATTTCGACCTTCTCGTCGTTACGACCTGACAACATTGTCTGAAAGTCATATTTACATTCTAGAGCTGAAGTAATTGAAGATGAGGCGCCTGCTGCATCAAGTTTCAAAACACCAGCATATTTCGCTTAAGCATTATCACTGTGGTCTCGATAAATTGCATGTGAAGGGCGGTTCTAGAACCTTTCTTTTTTTAAAAAAAAGCAAATAATCCACATTCTGAACGAGACTTACATGCCCGTATCCTATTCCCAACAATATCAGCGATCACAAGTTTGTTAGCAAACGCCGATGTGGCACAAAAGTTCGAACGCTCCGAACCGGATACCGGTGCAGGGAAAGCAGTCTCCCCTACTCAATGGCGCCCACAAGCAAAATGGCAAAAAAGATGGGATAGGATATAATTTCATCCTGCGAGAGAGGAAAGCCGAGAATACCGCTTAACCATATCGCGAACCCCAAAATCTTGTGCAGATACCAGTTCCGAATTGGCGTGAAGGTTTTTTTTCGTATTTTCGTATTTCTATTGTATTTTTCTTTTTTTCCTGTTCATGGACCAGGTTGGTGGAGGAAGCCGTAAGCAGCGCTTACGTGAAACACCGTGTACCGCAGAGGTGTCCATCAGACCTCTCGCATATAATCATCACCCCCACGGAATTCGAACCCGCGCCATGACGATCAGAGATGCGTAGCTCGAAGCGTATTTCCCCGGGCATCATCTTCCTCATTTTTTCTGTGCGTGGACTGGGTTGGTGGAGGAAGCCGTAAGCATTGCTTTCGTGAACCAGCGTGCACCGACGGGGCATTCAGCACATCTCTCGCATATAACCATCGTCCCTCGTGGAATGCGAACTCGCGTCCTAACGATCAGAGATGCGTAGCTCGAAGCGTATTCCCAACGCTTTACCGATTGAGCTGAACGAGGTATTTGGTTTATATTGGTTTATTCTGTTTCCACTGGGTTTACCACGTCATAGATATCAATAAAGTTGAATTTGGGTAATTGCACTTGACCTGGTCATTTGAATTTGGGCAATTATACTAAGCCTGATCAAAATAATCAACATGTCGGCGAGCCCAGCTCGCTTATCCATGCCCACCACTCAACCCAGGGTGTAATAACTTGGGTAAGCCGAACAGGAAAAGATTGTATCTTTCCAGTAATTGTAACCCTGTCAGTCTATAAGTGGCCGTTGTTACATGGCCTTGGATAGGGTGATCCACTCTAAGAAAAAAAATTAAAAAAAATATGTCGAATCAGTTTGGTTAAAAAATAAAAATTCCCAGAGAGGTTGTATGAGGAATCAGGAAACTGCGCGCTTCCACGACGCCTTCAAAGCATATAGTTTTATAGTCATTTTACCGCATGTTATGTCGTAATAAATAAAATCAGTAATAAATTATTAACTATTTCAAACATTTTCCTCAAAGAAAGCGGTGCATTTTTCTATCTTGTTTGCAAAATCAATCAGGCGTAAAATAACGAAGGCGGGGGAAAAACGCGATCACGTCAGTTATTTTCTGGAAACTTTCCACTCTCTCTTTCTCCGTTTGATTTCCGTTGTCGGTTTGCTGGAATTCTCCCTGTTGTTTTCGGTGATTTTAGTTTGGATTTATCTGGCTATTTTGCAAAATATACAAGAAAATGGGCGTAGATAGGAAAGTTGAGAAAGTAGGAGATGGTAAGGGCCCCTTTCCGTTTCTTTCCTCAGTTTTCTTTCTTAATAACCGAATAACAAATACGATACAGGATAAGTTAACGTAATCAATTTTGAACGAATTTCAACGAATTCAATTGGCAATTTTTGAATAAATTCGTGTTTTTTTTTTCGAAAGCTGATACAAAATATTGTGCATTGAAAATGTTGCCAGATTGCTTATATCAGAAGGCATTTGATAGCAAGAAGTCTGCTGGACACACCTCGCCGGTTCACGTAAGCGATGCTTACGCTGTACGGCTTCCTCCTCCAACCAGGTCCATGCACAGAAAAAAATGACAAATATGTAAACCTGCTTGAAAGGTCGTGGTTTGCAATATGGTTAAGCTGTATTTCGGCTCTCCACTCCGGCAGGATAAAAATGATAACGTTATCCTATCCTATTTGAAATTAATTTGGTTTGCACTCTGGCAAGGCGATAGATCTTGATAATGTAGGTAACTTTGATAATAGGAAATATTCCTTGGAATGATTCTTGATAACCTTACCTACTAACCTGTTCCCTATTGCATGGAAGGACAAGATGTAAGACGAATCTCATGTACGTACGCTTTGGTTTTGGAGGTTGCACCCCCAGGCAGAAAAGACTTTACGGTTAGGGCTGGGCAATTGGATTCCAAGCACATTTTACTCGAATCAATCGTAATTCGATCATAGGAACAAAAACTAGTATTTTCATTTTTAATGATGAAATGCAATCGATTTTGGTCAAATTTTACCAAAATCGATCATATCTCATCGTTAAAATATGAATATAGTTGCTCTTGATGTGAATTGAAAATACATTATAATTATAAACTATGAATTACTTCATTTTCACGATGGAGACGAGGTATTTTATTAAAAATGGGATATTTCTTATGTACATAGAATTAGTGATTCGATCAGATTCGAAAAAAAATATTCGAATCAGATTCGAATTCCATATGATTCTGTTTTGCCCAGCCCTAGTCCATGCATTTGCGTTTATGATTAGACACAAGAGTGAATTTTCCGTTTTTGAGCGGTCGTTCACAGACATTTATCTTTGTGGAGGATGTTATCTCTTTGATGATCAATCACTCTGGGGTGTCAAATCGGGTCTCATGAAGTTTAGTACGATAAAATTCAGAAAGCTAACCAGAGTTGATGTTGTCTTTACTATTCAATGAATGCAAAATTACAAACTTTGGTGATCTTTTAATGTGTTTTTGTTTCGCAGGTTGTAGTTTCCCGAAGAAAGGCGACAAGGTATCAGTACATTACACAGGTACAGTAATTACTTGATATTTGCCTACTTTAGAATTACTCCAACGTACTGCCCATTAGCTTTCTTGCAAATTTGTGGTGTTACAAGTTCTAGAATCTGACTCAGACCCTTACAGAACTCTCATGAAGCAGTGATGGAATTCAAAATATTTATTTTAAAGATGAGAGATTAATCTCTTTAGGTTCCATTTGCTGTATAATCCAGTATTGATTCGTTCGAAACTATTATGCAACGAATTTTCAAGCGTCCTGGAGGAAGGTGGTTAAATCTTGAACCTGAAGGTCCGGAGTCACTATTTTTACGCTGAAGATCGAAGTTTTAAAAAAATGAGGATTTTATTTTTAACAAAAATATCATGTTCTCATTCCGCAAAAATATAAGTTTATTGTAAGCTTTCGTTAGATAGGCTATCTTATTATTGTAATGCTATTGGTCTGGGGGACGGGGACTAACTACTTATCCCTCCACTGTGCTTTTCTGTTTGCGGATCCATATGCAGTAAATGCAAGAATACAGTAGCAAGAGTAATTATGAATAACTCGAGAGGTTCAAAGTCTTGCTTCAAACTTATGCAAGTTTATTTCTGCAACGTTTTATTAAAAAAAGAAAAAGGGATATGTAGTTCATTGCAAGATATCATTTGCCCTACCGTATTTCCGCATGTTGTAAGAGGCAATGAAAAGGAAGTGGAAGGTGGTTAGGCTTATGACCCAGATCAGATATCATTCACTGCACTCCACCTACTGAATTTTTCTGTGCATGAAAATGGTTGGCGGAGGAAACCGTAACCAGTGGTTACTTCAGCAAGTGTTTCGCATATAATCCTTACCAGCTTACTGAATTAGAGTTTGCTCCAGGATAATAAGGGATTCTCACTCTAAGCGTATTCCTGAAACTTACTGGTTTCGCTTAACGGTCATCCTAAATTATGCACTCAAATTCAAGGCGTGGTGTGAACATTCCAGGTACGCTGACTAATGGCAAAAAATTTGACTCATCTCGTGACAGAGGATCACCTTTTCAATTCACAATAGGACTTGGTCAAGTGATTAAAGGTTGGGACGAAGGAGTTGCTCAGGTGCTTTAATATTTATATTTTCATTCTTTACATCGAAGAGCTCCTGACATGTTTCCTGTGTGTTGCAAGAAGCGACTAAATGGAAACAAAGAGGTGATAGATGGTTTTGTTATTACTGCCGTGGTGATTTACATGTTTGCAATGTTTACCGCTCAAGCTCTCGAGAAAATGAAAAAAAATTGACAACCCAGCAATATTTTATGATATATCTGTGGCTGGAAGATTTAGATCTATCATTCTGGTAGCAGCAAAACTAGAAAAAAGGTAAAAATCATCAATACTAACTTAAAATAGCAGTGTTGATGGTTTTGAAGCCTTTTTAAGCCACCTGAAGACAAATGACATAAACATTCTGGTGCAAAACAAGATTGTTCCATCGCCCTGTACAACCATGACTGATGATCAACAATTTTTCAGATGTCGAAAGGAGAAAGAGCCATTTTGACATGCTCACCAGACTACGCATACGGACCACGTGGATATCCTCCCGTAATTCCTCCAAATGCCACACTTATTTTCGACGTTGAGCTGCTGGATTTCCCCTGCTAACCTATTATTCAACGTAACACGACCTCCTACTAAGTGTGATTATTCTGGAACTCAAATTAAAATCAATTTTGTATTTTTCGTTCGTCACTTTCAAGTCCATTTTTTGTATCGAATCTTGAATCCTATCATTTCAAAATGAAACTTTCAGATTTTGATTTTATTTCGGGAATTTCTGGAAAAAATTTTTGTTTGAAGCCTAAATTTTAAATATATTTGTGAAAAGTCTAAATATATGAAAAGGAAAATTCAGGATGATTGATTTCCTCATTCAAACTTGATAAACTTGATTTTGAAGTGTCATCTCTTTCTCAAATTTTTGCGCAGCCAATATTTTTTAAAAAATAAGAAAAAAAGATTAATTTGGAACGTGTGAATTTTGTGGGCATCGACCCTGCTTCAAAATTATAACTCAAAGGATTTTTACTGCAGTGAGGAATATTCACATCACATTCAAGGTTCGAGTGGTCGCCATGTTTTATCCTATATTTTTATTGATTATAATAATACCATAACAGTTCCGTAATTACCATAATATTACTAATTACCATAATAATTTTTAATCTTTTTGTCCAAAAAGATTGAAATCTGTATTCTTTGAAATTGCATATACCTACTCAATCAGACTGGCAGAATCTTGCTTTTCTCCGGGCGACTAGAATATTCGTGGGATTTTCTTCGAGTGGACAGAAAAGATTCAAAACCATCAATACTGCTATTTCATAGCAGTATTGATGATTTTGAATATTTTTCCTACAGTTTGATCACACGCAGACACTCAAAAGAGGCGTATCAACTTTTAGTCTCAGATTAATTGTGAAAGTTTGCCCATTTGCTAAATTTTGTTTTGACGGGACCCATCATTTTCTGCGTGTGAAACAGAGTGGCTGGAATTCTGCCAGTCTATATTCGATGTTGCAAAATTCAAAAAAAATGTTTTATTTCCGAAAAAAAAATGTGCCATTTAAAAAGTAGGCTATGGATCCTGAAATTGTGGATTTAGTTATCAGTATCTGGGTGCAAATAGCACGAGAGTATCATTCTCATCTGTACTTGCGTCAAGACATTCACAAGAGCATTCCAATACCCTTGAAAATAGCTACTGATGACGAGAAGTTAACATAGTCTTCAATATCAAGTACAGATGTGAAATGAAATTATTTGTATACAGTACGGTCATAATTTATATCAGAGATACTTTCCTGGTTGAAAAACACAAATACCTTCCTATTTGCACCCCTATGTATAATTATACTCTATGTCTCCTTCGCAAAAGATTAATAGTCATGTTTGGCGCAAATTTGAGATCTAAAAAAATGCCATTTCTATAATTTATCTTTAGTTAAAACGTAGTTCGTTCTGCGTTCCTTGTTCACGAAAATTCAGATTTGACCTCATTTATCTACCTGAGCCTTTTCTTTGCCGCTTAGTGCCATGACTTTTTGAGTAAAATATACAAATTCGGTTCATTTTAATAATAGAAACAGTAATTTTTGTAACTCTAACAATAAAATGTTTTTTAAAGTATGTGTCACTGATGGATCGCGCCGACAGGGTGTCGGCGCGGGCCATCTGTGACTCATACTTGACCAGTTTAAATTTGCAGTTAAACAAGACCGCCTCTTTCGTGATGTTTTTTCATGACCAATTAATTGTTGTTAGTTATGGCCGTGGATGAATCTAGCCTTTATGTGTGGGGCATCCATGGATCATGCTTGGCAAGTCAATATTTTGCACTTTTCAAACATCGTGTACACGTTTCTCTATCATAAACACAGTTTTATTGTGTCATAGATGCCCGTATAGTGATGTAATAATTGATAATCATATTTGTGTCTGATGTCATAATCGAGGAATAAATTTGGCAATGTTTCAAAGATTTGAGTCCGTAATTTGCAATTGTGAAATGTCCGGGGCGTTTATTTAATTTACGCGAGATCCCCATGAGACCAACTTGAAATACAGATTCATACAGACCAGCTAGATCTCGAAATCTGGGACTTGAAAAAGCTGGCGTTGTGTATGCGTGGGCTTCGGAATTACACTAATGTGATTTCTTGCATGTCGTAAAATGCGACTAAAAGTACACAAAGAAGTTATAGATGGTTTATCATCGCCCAAGGCAGACACCAATCACTGCACTTGATTATAATGGCTCGGTCCTTTCCGTGATGTTTTTCACCCAGAGTGTAGTTTCTGGGTAGGCCTACTTAATATTGTACTGGCTGTTTGGCCGTTGGTTAGTTCCCTTTAAAGCAATGCTACTGATCTCACTTTAAAGCGAATTTCAATAAATTCATTTTTTAGCAAAACGATTTGGGCG
The DNA here is from genome assembly GCA_963675895.2 of Styela plicata. Lineage (NCBI taxonomy): Eukaryota > Metazoa > Chordata > Ascidiacea > Stolidobranchia > Styelidae > Styela > Styela plicata. Next base: position 2,090,281 of record OZ023140.1, on the reverse strand, counting down.
CTGAAGACGTGCAAAACTTTGATTTATTTTGTTTTGAAATTCATCATTTTGAGACCAAAAATAATTGAAATCTGTGTAGCAATATATACATTTTTTTTATCAAAATTCACTCTAAGCAAGGTCGGAAGTTGCGCCCAAAGGAAACCAACCCACAGTCAGTCAATTGCGAAGAACTACTAAAAGATGTAGTACCAGCAACTGCACTCTAAACTGAACTGAACCATCGTGGTCAAGTGCATTGAGTGATATCGGCCCTGGGCGATGGTAAAACCATCTACCTTTCCTTTGTTTCACCTTTAGTCGCCTCTTACGACACGCGGGAAATACTTTAGGACTATTCGAAAGCCCTTATCTACAGGACATTAGTATATACACTTTTGGTCGATTATCCAAACTCTAAATTTTTGGTTGGAAACATGTCCTGGTGTATTTTACGACAACTCGTGGTTGTGCAATACTTGGATCAGCGATTTATTTAATTTGCGCGGGATTCCCATGAGAAATGAGACTTTAAGGGCGCAATTACGCCGAACGAAAGTTACAATGTTGGGGTGTAAAAAATGACCTCAAATACTCAAGATTTTTTACCCCAGAAGTTCGTCCTGACCGAGGCCGAAAACAGGGCCTAAAAGGCATTGCACTCTGAGCGGGAAGCATCTCATACGGAACTAAACCACGACCACGATAAAGTATAATGAGTTGTTGGATTTCCCCTAGGCGATGATGAACTTATCCACACTTCTTTATATTTTAGTAGCCTCTCAGCAACCTAAACGCAAAATATCCCAAACGAATCTGAACCGCCTTGAGTAAAGTGCAGTGAGTGGTATTTGTCCTCGGCGATGTTAAAACCACCTACCACTTCTTTGCTTCCTTTTAATCTCCTCTTAAGACGCGCGGGAAATGCGTAGGACTATTCTAAAGTCCATACCTATAGGGTACGCCGTGAAAATAATACATCGAACAAATCAATATCGACGCCCAGGCTAGTGAGTTACGCTATGTTTTTGTGATAAATTAAAAGAGCGACTATGTCAAAATAGCCCATCAGTAAATTGTTGGGAATACTCTTCGAGTCATGCCTCTCTGATCACCATAGCACATGTTCGAATCCCGTGAGAGATAATCATTATATGCGAGTGGTCTGCAGGACGCCTCGCCAATGCACGGTGGTTGGCGTGTGCGCTGCTTACGGTTTCCTCGGCCAACCATGTCCACGAATAGGAAAAATTGAAAAATATGATAATCTGAAAACCTTCAACTCGATTCGGAACTGGTATCTGCACGTGGTGAATCGCCATATGATTAAGATGTATTCTCGGCTTTCCTCTCCTGCAGAATAAAAATGAAATCCTAAGTTAAGAAAGGTTTTGTATCAACCTAGAATATTCCTGTTTTCTTGACCGTGTTGATCTACAAGGCTTTGAAACTCACTTAAATAGACATCTATCAGGGATAGGGGTTCCTTAGTTCCTATTCCTGCATTTAATGTAGCTATTTGCATTTCAGTGGCTTCAGGAGAATTTTCAAGTATGATTTGTCTCCCGTGGCCTTGTTCCGAGCGAATTTTAATGAAAAAATAAATAAGCGAATGACAGTCACGTAATTTTTGAAAATTTCATATTAGATATGCCCTTGTAGTCAGTGGTATATATAGAAAAATTTTCCATCAGTACCAATCTAAATTAGGTCGCTACTAAATCTTTCCGTAGTTTACAAATTCATAACGAATGTTAGCATTCGCCTATTTAGAAGTCCATGCCTTCTCTCGTTGATGAAAAAATACAGAATGACCTTTTGAGTGCTTTAAAAAGTGAGAAAGGATATTAATTATATATATACATAATTCACTCCTTCGGTTTATTTTATGCTTTGGAATAACCCTTCTGCAACAATTTTGCGCCTCGGTACCATGTTGGTATGTTTTCTAGTAACGTTTAGAAAAAGTCTCTTTATTGTCCGGTGTGGCCGCCGAATGGTTCACAAAGATTTCAAAATTCCTTGCAGGCGACGAATTTACATAACTCGAAGTATTCTACTCCCTCGGGCAATGACGGAATATTTCATCACAAGAGTCAAAAGCTTCCATTTGTCAAGCATGAGTCACAGATGACCTGCGTCTGGCGACGTTATTCATCAGTGGCCCATACACGACCAGTAGATTTATGGTCAAGCGGTTGTCATACACAATCAGAAGAAAAATCGTGGTCAAGCGGTTGTCGGTGACTGGTTGCGAAATCTTAATATATTGTTAACTTAATCAAATCGACCAATCTAATTATGTGGGATAATGGTTTGAGTAATATTTCCTATTTGATGATGTTGGTCATAGCAATCAACTTTACTTTACCAGCTGACAATTTGCGCAATAATAATAAATGACGTGACTTACTTAACTGGATTTTATCTTGTAGATTACTCGTGCTGCCAAAACCGACTATAAAAGACTCGTGCGCCCACGTCACGTCTGCATGTAAACAATACATCATGGAGAGGGAAAGGCGTATTTTCGCAACGGTAAAGTATAGACGTAGTTTCTTTTTGATCAATCTACGTTCGTTTTGCGACTTTTCGGGCTGTTTCAGTGAATGTAAGAGGCTAAATGACAATTTCAGGAAAAAGAATTGTCCAAAAGTTGATTCGCCAAATCCGAAAATTTCCTATTTCATCACGTTTTTTGGTCATTTAATAAAGAGCGATCATTCCGTAGGCGCGAAAAAATCTTACCGTTTGAAAAAATCAAACAAACACTCAGCGTTCACAGGCGCCAGTATATCAACCTATCCATTTAAGAAGTGTTGGATGGTTCAACCATCGACCAGGACAGATACCACTCACTGCACTTTACCATGACAGGTTCAGTTCTGTTTTGGATGTTTTCCGCTTAGCATCTTTTAGCAGCTCCTCGCTATTGAGTGGCCGTTGGTTGGTTCTATCTGGGACCTGCTTCCGGCCTTGCTTAGAGCGAATTTTCTTTTTCGGATAAAAAAAGGAAACAAGAATGATTTCGAATCGAATCTTTTCGAATACGATTCTATTTAGAAAAAACCTGATCTCCAACTGTTTTAGAATACCGCACTGTATTCGTTTTTCAAATTCAAGCAGCTCTAAACAAGAACAAAATAGTTGTGTATTGATTTGACAACCGGGTACAATAAAATGTTATCACAAAAAATCATCAAATAGTCTTAAATATTTTATTTTAAGATACGCAACGGCAGAAATTCGCATACGCGACGCAACAGGATCTATATAGGAAACGCTGCGAATTTCCCCAGAGTTGATCCAATTAACATCGATTTGATATTTTAAAACTTACATTCCTATGCAAGACGGCTGGTTACGCCACGGTATAGTCTTCATTTTGCTGCTCCCCAGAATTGCCCCTTCAGCTTGAATTAAACAGCATACAAAAATTCACTATATTACTGGGATAATGTTTCTACATCTCAGCTAAACACAATTACCGATATTTGACCATATTTCGCAGCAAGGCCCCATTTTAAGTCAAATTGTACAAGGTGAAATCCAGTGTATATCATGATTTCTCTGGTTCTACTACAAGATGTAGTGCACATCCCATACAGAACTAAACCACCATAGCAAAATACAGCGAGTGTTATCTGCCCTGGGCCACTATAAAACTAACTACCACTTTTTTGTTTCCTTTTAGTAGCTTTTATGACACGCGGAAATACCATCCATCTTGAAGCCCTATAGGTACGGGCTTTAGAATAGTCCTAACGTATTTCCTGCTTGTTGTAAGAGGCGACTAAAAGGAAGCAAAGAAGTGGTTGATGGCTTACCATTGCCCAGGGCAGATACCACTCACTGTACTTTACCACGGTGGTTCAGTTCCATTTGGAATGTTTTTGGCATAGAGTGCAGCTGCTACATATTTTAGTAGCTCTTTGTTGTTAAGTGGCCGCTAGTTGGTTCTTTTAGGTTAGGCACTGCTTCCGGCCTTGCTCTGAGCGAGTTTCAATAAAAGAAAAAACTCTTACCGGTACCCAATTTACCTACTTTCCAATACTTTTTCAACCAAACTCCATATTTGAGCCACAGTCCTTTACAAAAATTGTGAGGCGCGAAGGCCTAGTGGCTAAACATGTTGGCATCACAGGTTGAATATCTCGGGTTCGAGCCCCGGCTAGTCCAGCTCGCTTATCCATGCCCATCACTCAACCCAGGGTGTAATAACTTAGGTAAGCTAAGCCGAACAGGAAAAGATGATATCTTCCCAGCCATTGTAACCCTGCCCGTCTATAAGTGGCCGCTGTTACAGGGCCTCGGACAGGGTGATCCGCTTAAGAAGTGGCTATAAAAAAAAATAAAAAAATAAAATCGAAATAAGATGTAAACGCTCAAATTTCTTTTATTAAAAACACAGTGTACAAATAAAAACAAGCTTGAAGTAAAAACATTCGGCAGTATAGGTAGAAACTCAAAAAAATGAGTAAAATATAATGGCATTTTATCAGTAAAGAGACACAGATTGGCTGTGCAGTCTGAAATATTTTTACCAAACCAAAATTCATTTTGCCAATCATGATCCAATGATAAACCGTCCTAATAAGCACGATTTATCAGTAACACATGCTTGGCAAAATAAAATATTTTTATGGGATGGCCCCCGCCGGCTGCAGCCCGTGCCTGGCAGATGAAAAGTATTCAATTTGACAGTTTGATGCAATCTGTGAGATTTCGGATTGCACTTCTGGATACGGGAGGCAAATTCCGTTTTTGGTTCCATAAAAATGAACCTGGTAGGATGAATTAAAAAAGTTTATGAAAATCCCAAAATCATATCTGGACCAGTTTTAAAACTCCAGCTTTACAATCTGTCAGATTTAAGCTCAGTTTCACCTAGCTGGCAGTTCAACACTCAAGGCGAGATTTAACCTTGATTTAGCCTAGCTGGCAGTTCAACACTCAAGGCGAGATTTAAGCTCGATTTAGCCTAGCTGGCAGTTCAGCACTCAAGACGGCGACAAAAAGGGAGCAAAGAAGTGGTAGATGATTCTACCATCACCCAGGGCAGATACTACTCACTGCACTTTACCACGGTGGTTCAGTTCCGTTTGGGATGTTTTTCGCTTAGAATGCAGTTGCTGGTACTACATCTTTTGGTAGCTCTTTGCTTTTTAGTGGCCGTTAGTTGGTTCTTTCAGGCACTGCTTCCGACCTTGTTCAGAGTGAATTTTAACAAAAAAAAAAAAAAACGCCCGTGCCCGTACCCAATTTACCTCCTTAATATTATTTTCAATACTTTTTCAACCGAACTCCTATTTGGGCTACAGTCCTTTACAAAGCACCGAAAAAATGAGAAGTCAACGCTCAAATTTCTTTTATTAAAAACACAGTGTACAAATGAAAACAAGTAAAAACGTTCGGCAGTATAGTTAGAAACTCAAAAAATGAGTAAAATATAATGGCATTTTATCAGTAAAGAGACACAGATTGGCTGTGCAGTCTGAAATATTTTTACCAAACCAAAATTCATTTAGCCAATCATGATCCACTGATAAACCGTGCCTAATGAGCACGATTTATCAGTGACACATGCTTGGCAAAATGAAATATTTTTATGGGATGGCCCCCGCCGGCTGGCTGCAGCCCGTGCCTGGCAGATCATCCCACATAGGCAGGTAGGTTGGCAGATGAAGAAGTATTCAATTTGACAGTTTGATGCAACCTGTGAGATTTCGGACTTTCAGCTTGCACTTCTTGATACTGGAGGCAAATTCCGTTTTTGAGATAGAAAAGAGATAAAAAAGTTTATGAAAATCCCAAAATCATATCTGGACTCGTTCTAAAACTCCAGCTTTACAATCTGTCAGATTTAAGCTCAGTTTCGCCTAGCTGGCAGTTCAACACTCAAGGCGAGATTTAAGCTCGATTTAGCCTAGCTGGCAGTTCAACACTCAAGACGGTGACTTCAAAATTGCTTTTCTGGGGCTTCAGTATTCTCATTTGAATCTGGTTTTGTGATACATTCAGATTGCTCCCCTGAAGATATATTATCAGCAATAAATTTTGCTTTCGCAACGGTAACGCTGTCACACTCTGATCTTTCATTCTTCGGAAGATCTTGCACAATTTCATTTTCACGTTTTATAGATTCTTCTTCTGGGGTATCAATATTATCCACCTTTGCCAGTTTTTCATCAAGTTTCACCAATGCAGACTCTGGGGTTAATGTTGACGAGTCTTGTTTGAGTTTGTTACCAGAATTTTCAATATTTTGCGCAGATTCAGCGACTGAAGAATCTTCATTGCTGGTAGAATCTGGTCCCGAGGTTTCACCCTAGAAGTAACAGAAAAAATGTATGAGATTAGGGATTGAAAAACCTAATATTTTTTTTTATAGCCACTTCTTAAGAGTGGATCACCCTGTCCAAGGCCCTGTAACGACGTCCACTTATAGATGGACGGGGTTACAATTGCTGCAAAGATATGAACTTTTCCTGTTTGGCTTAGCCTACCCAAGTTATTACACCCTGGGTTGAGTGGTGGGCATGGATAAGAGAGCCGGGCTCGCCGGGACTCGAACCAGAGACTCGCAACCCGCGATGCCAACATGTTTAACGACTAGGCCATCGCGCCGATTTCAGAATCAATTCGATTAGTTTTTATGAAATATTTGCTTAGAAGCTAGTCCTAACAAGAGGGATGTCTGCATCTGGATAACCAGGAATTTCAAAATTCAATTATCTTCGTAAACGTTTCCGTTATTTGTTTCCGGACCTTCTCAGGTCACTGACTAAGACAAAAGATTCCATCTTCAGATTGCTAGGAAGAATGGACAACACATATTAAGGCCCACAGCTCAACTCAGGGTGTAATAATTGGGTATGCTAAGCCGAACCCTGTCTGTTCATAAGTGACCACTGGTACAGGGCCTTGGGCAGGGTGATCCACTCCAAGAAGTGGCTATAAAAAAAGCCTTGGGTAGATTTCAATAAATAAAAAGGACATTAGGAGAAATTATTGCTTTGATACAAACCTTCTCACCGCAATCTTCGTCCTGCGATGGATAAGAAACGGAGATTTCTTTTTCATCAAAGACTTCATTTTCACTGTCAGACTCGGCATCCGATTCCTCAGCCTGAAATTGAAACAAAATTTCACGACATAAAATTTGTCATATAAAATAAATCAGTTTAAAAACAAAATTAATTTCAAACCAGAGACCAGACTTGTATGGTAACCAGTTTCAAGATGGATATAGTGGTTAAACATGATGGCACCGCAGGTCGAAGATCTTGGGTTCGAGTCCCGGCGAGTCCGACCCGCTTATCCATGCCCACCACTCAACCCAGGGTGTAATAACTTTGGTAGGCTAAGCCGAACAGGAAAAGATCATATCTTTCCAGCGATTGTAACCCTGTATGTCTATAAGTGGTTGCTGTTACAGGGCCTTGGACAGGGTGACCATTCCAAAAAGTGGCTACAAAATAAAAAAATAAATAAATATCAAACAAATATTTTTTTTAATAAGTCAATAAGGAGTATTTGAATGTCTCGTTGAGTGTCTGACAAGCTGTTGAAAAAAGTTCAAAATCATCATTACTTCTATGGAATAAAGAAAATGACAACCCAAGAATACCAATATACTGCCACCCCAGTCGGTGGAAATGTCGTAACCAGTGCTAATGCGAATCTATCCTGTCCCAACGAGGTTTCCAGCAATCCTAGCATACATAATTACTATCACCAACACCAACAAGATTCGAACCTGTGTCTGGGTAGATCAGAGGTATATTACACGATTCCCTTCTATCCCTAATGTGTTACCAACTGAGCTAACCAGCCAGTCTGAGCGTGGCCACAATCGTAACCATAACTTGGGATGATTTTGGGATTTGAGATAAGAACCCTTTAGTGAACGCCTGTTAAAGTCTACCGCTGTAGTCGGTTGGATTTAATTGTCCCTCAGAGATGCAAAGCTGGGCCTCTTTGGGGAATTCGACGAGGATGGGATTCAAATCCACACGTTCAGGACACAATGGATTAACAGTTTGTCGTCTTAACCATAGTAATAATACATAGTGACATGGTTCAGCCAAAACGCGGCAGAAGCCTGTTTTTCTTAGAGTGTTTCTTTGAATGTTCTTTCATTTTCTTCAAAGCTTTGAAAACATTATCTTGCTATTTGATAGCAGCTTTGATGCTTTTGAACTTTTTTTTTATAAAGTTTGCTTACAAGTGAACACTCAAAAAGAGAAATATCATGAAATATTCTCAATTTGTTAATTTTCTTCTGATAGAATCCATTTTCTTTGGGTGTTCGTGTATCACAGTATCAAAATATGCATAATATCGACAGAAAGGCTGGGAAATTCGATTCATTGATTCCAAGCACAAATTATTCAAGGAATTATTATTCATAGGAACAAAAACTTAGTAAATGGACTAGAATTTTCATTTTTTAAAGACAAAATGCAAGTTTGACCAAAATCGATTACATTTTGTCATTAAAATGAAAAAAATGTTGATCTTAGACATTGGATGTGAATTGAAAATACATTGCTTTTAAGTCTATTTATGCTAATATTAGTTTTCCAAAACTATAAATATCTCGATTTTCACAAAGAGGGCAAGTTGTAAAAATAAAAATGGAATATTCACATGGAATCTATGATTCGATCAGATTCAAAAAAATTATTCAAATCAGATTCGAATTCCAAATGATACGGTTTTGCCCAGGCCCTGATCGACAGTTTGTTATTTCTGGTAATTTCCAAAAAAGAAAATAAAAAATGTCCACCTCGCTGTCGTTATTCGTAACATTGCAATCCTTTCCCAATTCTTCAAGTACAGATGCCAGATATTCTGCATGTTTTGCAGTCTCTTTCAACTCCGAGACTTCTGTTTTTAATTCTTGAATAGTCTCGTCTTTTTCCCGAATCTCGTCAGCCAACTACAAATAAAAAAAAGATTTATTATGTTGAACTTTCATTTTTTATTTAAAAACTTCTTTGTGTTTGGATATTGTGAAGCTCTGTAGGTACGGGGCTTTAAGAATAGTCCTAATGTATTTCCTACATCTCGTAAGAGGCGACTGAAAGGAAGCATAGAAGTGGTAGATGGTTCTGCCATTGTTCAGATACCACTCCCTGCACTTTACCATGGTGGTTCAGTTCAGTTTGGAATGTTTTCTGCTTAAGTTGCTGGTACTAAATATTCTACATGCCCTTTGCTAGTTAATTGGTTCCTTTTAGGTTCTACTTCTGGGTTTGCTTAGAGTGAATTTCAATAATAAAAAACTTTCAACCGTGCCTCGAGTGAACTTTTATAAAAACAAAAAAACTGGTTTCATTAGAAAAATATTTATCAACATTTAATGATATATCTTTTTCTAGAAAATAAAAATGTTTGTTGTTAAGTGTCTGGCAGCAACCCAACTTAGAAAAAGGCTCAATATTATCAATACTACTATGAAACAGCAGCATCGTTTGGTTTAGAGCATTTTTGCCCATCCATAGGAATGACTTTGACAATTTGACAAAAAACAAGATTTTGCCACCCTGTTCAAAACGTTTGGACGTCTGAAAAACCAAGATCAATGCAATTTAATTCGACTGTAACATCAATTCTCACCTCTTTATTTTCTTTCAGAGCAGTTTCCAGTCCTTTCCTTCTCTCTTCTGCCAATAATTCCCAGTATTTTTCAGAGGCTTCCTCGGCGCACATCAAACTAAACGCATCGTCTTCTTTAGTGTTTGTTTTCTGGGAAAATAATCAAAGATAAAATTAGTTCCGCGAATTAGTAGATGCCACAGGTAGGGCTGGGCAATTCGATCCGATGATCCGAAGTCCAATTTATTTGAATCAATCGTGAATCATTCATAGGAACAAAAACTTGTTAAATGAACTAGGATTTTCATTTTCAACGACGAAATGAAATCGATTTTGGTCAAATTTGACCAAAATCTATTATATTATGGCGTTAAAATGTAAAAATTATTGCTCTTAGTGTGAATTGAAAATACACTGCAAACTATAAATTTTTTCATTTTCACGGTGGAGACAACTTATAATAGTAAAAATGAGATATTTGTTATATACATGGCCTATAGCAACTGACTTCAGGTATTTCTTAAGCATCATAGGAAAGGCAACTAAAAGGAAAGAGAGTGGAGGATGGTTTTTAATTACACCTAGGACAGATACCGCTCACTGCCCTTGAGTGATTAAGTCCTCTGGGAAGTTATCAACTTGGCATGTTTCGCCAGTAGTACAGCTCGAAGGTTTTCACTACGAAGAAAAACAAGTTCCGAGATCCTTGTTTTTAGCCCTGTGGGTACGACTTTTAGAATAGTCTTAACGTATTTTCTGAATGTCGTAAGAGGTAACTAAAAGGAAACAAAGAAGCGGTAGATGGTTTTGCCAATGCCAAGGGCAGATACCACTCACTGCACTTTACCATGGCGCACTACACTTTATCAGCTCCGTTAGGAATGTTTTCCGGTCAGAGTGCAGTCGCTGATACCACATCTTTTATTAACTCTTCGCATTTAAGTGGCCGTTAGTTGGTCCTTTTAGGCACTGCTTACGGCCTTGCTCAGAGTGAATTTGCAATGGTTTTACCTTCTTTGTATTTTCTTTATTTTCATCAAAAATTGTCATTACGTTTTTCGATTTTTGTTTCAAGCCTTCTTTGTAATAACTTTTTATAGAAGCTTGTCTAAAAAAAAGGATCAATTTATCATGAGTAACAGAAGATTCGAAAATTGGCCCATAAAATGTCATCGATATCAACATTGTCAAAGTTGTACATTCTAAGAAAAAAAGGCATAAATTGTGATGTATATATCTGACAATTTCCTGCGTAGATGTCTCTATAAAAGTATTTATGATACTTTTGATTGAAGAGGATTAGTTAAACTTCATTCCATTTTGGATATGCCCAGTGGTGAATTCAGAAAAACATTCGGATGGGGGAACAATTTCATTTTCCAATATTCAAATTGAAAACGGTTGTGTCGGATGAGTCAAAAATTTTTTGAGACGAAACAAAAATACTAGTTTGAAGAGCGAAATAAAACAAAAACAGCCAGCCAAATGCATTTGCGCTGAAGGCGTGCGGAAATTTTTGCAATTTAGCCCAAATAATCATTGAAAATTGGCATTTTTTCTTTGTTTTACTTCGTTTTTTGCACTCCTGATTTTCCAGAAAGTTTTTATAGGGGGTGGAGGGGCACGAGCCTAGGTGCCTCCCTGAGTATGCTAGTGGATATGACATCAGGTCTTGGTATCAATTTAATTTTAACGCTGGAAGACGCATCATGGAAATTTTGACAAAAAAACAAGGCTGTACTTTTTGTTAATAGCTCCTTTGTTTGATGATTTTGAAGAAAATAAAGATTTTGTTTTCGGCAACATGAAAGAATCGACAGTTCGACGTTTCGATACATTTTCTGGATATGTTGAAGAGAACGCTTCCTCTGATGATCTCTGCAAATGATAGAAATAAATTTGAGTGTTTAGTTGGAATATAATACCAACTGCCAGATGGGATTGCCAGTTTTAGTCCAGTGAGAGTGAGTACCATATTCCTGAATGTCATAAAAATAAAACCGGGCAGAATATTCTCATCCTTACTTGGGGGTTCCAATGGTGCAAGCATATAACATTGTTTCTTGGATTGGGATGAGTCGCGTGCAACATGGAAAATTTTTATGATAATCGGATATATGGTACTAAACTTCACAAGACTCGCCAGTTTCGAGTAAATTAATTTCGAAATACGACCTCAAACTAGGAGGAAGAATAGGAAAATTCTATGGTTTTTATTACAAAACATAACAAAGTGTCATGTCCGAACAGTGGCGGAGGGAGATCTCCAACATCGGAGATGTTTGATTGCCAGTACAAAAGGTATACCAGTATGTTAAACTGAGATTTCTAAACAAAACAAAAATAATAAATATATAAAAATTTTAAAGTTATCTTGAAAAACACAGCAAAATATTAGCTAAAAGCATTTTAATGTCAGGATTTGAGAGTGAAAAAAAGAAAATGGAAGATCGTGACTAGGGCTGGGCAATTTAATTTGATGATTCGAATAGATTCAAAGAAAATGATGTGAATCGGCCATAGGAACAAAAACTTGCAAAATGAAGTGAAGTTTTTCATTTTTAACGATGAAATGCAATCGATTTTGGTCAAATTTGACCAAAATTGATTGAATTTTGTCGTTAAAATGAAAATTTTCATTATTGGACTGAAGTGTAATTAGAATTGAAAACACCCTGTCCTTAAATCTGTTCAAGCTAATATTTGTAATTCGTAGCTCTGAAATTCTAAATTATCACAAAAGAGACAATATTAGGAATAGTAAAAATGGCGTATTTGTTATTTTTATGAAATCAGTGATTCAATCAGATCCAAAAAATTCTTCGAATCGGGATTTGAATTCCAAATGATCTGATTTTGCCCAGCCCTAATCGTTACAGAGGCACACCAAGTTTTTTTTTTCACAATTTTTGTTAATTTAAGAGGCTCAGACTCCTGCAATAGAGGGTCTGAATGCCAAGTCTCAGTACTGCCCGGGAATACGCTCAGAGTTACGCATTTCTGATCGCCAAGGCACATGTTCGAATCCTGCGTGGAAAGATGATTGTGTGCACTGCTTACGGCTTCCGCCACCAACCCTGAACCAAGTCCACATACAGGAAAAATGAGAAATATGATAACTTAAGCAAAAATAATTTACCCCGCTTAGGGACTGGTGTCTGCATAAAAGGGCGGTGTTCTCCATATGATTACGGTAAGCTGTATTTAAGCTTTCATGTCCCGCAGGATAAAAAATAAAATCCTAACTAACGTTACAAACCTTTCTACTCGGTGACATGTTTTCCTTGGAACTTAAATTTGCTAATACTCTTGAATGTGAAGACATCATTTTGAGGCTTTTACTTGGGTAATAAACAGTCAGTAGAAGACAGAAATAAAGTATGTTAAAATTCTTCAATATTTTTCAAATAAAACACTTTCTCACAAACACAAGCAAGACGTCAGGAGGTCAGTAAATAATGAAACGAAAGCGGAAACGGAATCGGCCTGAAAAAATAAAAAGACCGCCAGGGATAGAATTTGCTGCAGCGAGTTTCCTTCTGTGGTTGACTAGATTTAAACTTTACGAAAAAAGGAGACTTTTCGTTGCATTTTAAGAAATGAAATTGCTGTGATAATATTTAAATTTTGATAACTTTTATACCATAACACTGTATTTTTTTTTATTTTTACTGCAAATGTGGTGAAAAATAATTTAATCTGGCAACTGCGAAATTGGTCGTAACCATCGCGAACCGACGCGTTACACTTGACTGGCCCTGGGTTTGTGATTCGTTTTCCTTCCGAGGGTTTGTTTTTTCGTTTTGTGGCAATTTATTTTAGGTAAAATTGAATTCAAAATGTCAGGAAAAGTGAAATACGCGACGGACATGGAAAAATCAGTTCTAGTGAACAATTTTGAGAAGAGAGGATGGTCACAGGTGTGTCGACCTATTTTAATTTTCTCCTTGAACCCTCTCACCCCGGTTTTTGCCAAAATTTCATACGGTACATTTATATTTTGCACTAATTTGTAATAAAATTTTAGGAGTAAATTAGTTGTACAATCACCTGTGTGATTTACTGTAAACGGTTGTAAATTTTGTCCTATTATTGAGCATTTGTATCTTAGTACGATGCTCCATGACCTTACCATTATTTTTATTTTATTTATTTTTCTATTGAAATCCACTCTGCGCATGTTCCACTCTGAATGTAATAGCAAGACGGAAGATAAATCTTGTCACCAGTTATAATCTGCAATTGTAAACACTGTTGGTTGCATACTGTGGATTAAAGAGGTCTCATGAAGTTTAGTACCATATATCCGATTATCATAAAAATTTCCCATGTTGGAAACGACTCATCCTAACCCAGGAGACAATGCCAGATACTTGCAGCATTGGCGCCCTCTGGTTAGGATGAGAATATTCTGCCAGTTTTTATTTTAATGACATTCGGGGAATATGGTACTAAACTTCACTAGACCACAATTCGAAATCAACTTAATGGTCATTTCGAATATTTTTCATAAATAAGTGTGAATTTTTCTGTAAATTATAAGCTGATTAAAACGATGTCTTTGTTTGTTCAATATGTGACTTCAGATTCGAATATTTGATTCAGGAAAATTGTTCGACTTGATTCTGAAACTGAAAGATATACGATTTTGGATACTTCAATCCACCATAACATTTCAACTTAGGACGATTGAGTCATGTAAGCACTGCTTACGGCTTCCTCCACCATCCAGGTCCATGTATAGAAAAAATGATAAAATCCAAATAAAGAACTTCCACCCGATTCGGAACTGATATCTGCACGAGAGGTCATGGTTCACCATATAGTTAAGCTGTATTACTGGCTTTCCTCTCCCGCAGGATAAAAATGATATCTTATCCAATATGCATGCCTGTATATGCACATAATTTACTGTAGTATTCATGTCATTCTCCAGGTTTCTGCTGACGAAGACTGGAACTTCTACTGGACAAATGTCAACACAACAAGAAATATATTTAGTCTCGAAACAGGATACAGGTAGGTAGGAGTGACTGCAACGAATCATGTCTTGATTAGGGCATGATCGATTTATTGGCTCACTGATATATCGGGTACATTTTCAAGAATTTTAAAAATATCGGAAGCATATTGACCAAAATCAGCCGATACTCATCGAACTTTTTTCTACAATGGCAGATAGTAAATCTACTCCGAAAAATGTTTTATTAATTGAAGGATTTGGCCAAGGCTTTTAAAAACTTATTTTCTCAAATATGCTTGTTACTAATGTAAAATTGTCTACACTATTCATGTTTCGATGGATTCCTAAGCATACAACCCTGTCAGTCTGTCCCTTGTTACTAGTTTTTTAGTGTTCGTTCAAAATGTGTCCGGCTAGCTCAATCGGTAAAGCGTTGGGAATGGGAATGGGATCCTGTCAGGGATGATGATTATATGCGAGAGGTCTGCTTGACGCCTCGCCTGTGCACAGTGGTTCACGTAAGCGCTGCTTACGGCTTCCTCCACCAACCAGGTCCATGCACAGGAAAAATGAGGAACACGATAATCCAAAAACCTTCACTCCGATTCGGAACTGGTATCTGCACGAGAGGTCGCGGTGGCTATATGATTGAGCTGTATTCTCGGCTTTCCTCTCCCGCAGAATAAAAATGATATCCTATCCTAAACCACTGTGTTTTTGGCATTGCTACAGGGCACAAGTTAACATATCGGTTAAGAACTGAAATATCGAACTTCTTATCAGTATCGGCCAAAGTCATTCTGGTTGGGCCCCTTTTGATTTGAGAATTGTCGAATCGATTATTAAAATTTTTATATTATATAATATCATAATAAACAAAAAACAAGCATCAGCATGTAAACCAGCGGTTCTCAACCAGTGGGCCATGGAAACATTTTGACGTGGGCCACTGACCAATTTAAAAAAGCTAGATTTATTGAAGAATTTAGTTTCATCTGTGCAACTATGCCTAATTTGGCTTGGAAGGGGATTGGGATTTTTTGATTTGATTGGAACATAGTGTTAATATCAATATGCGACCGGGATTCCCCAGCATGCATGCGACCTGCAATTGCTATTCTTGCGATAAATTGTGCTGTACATGCACACTGAATGCGATTTTTCTGCGACCGTTGCAGTATTTTATAGGTTCTTGCTTTCATAAAAAATTTATTGGGCCACAGGATTTTTTGGCAAGAAAAATGGGCCGTGAAAAAAAAAGGTTGAGAACCACTGATCTGAACCAAATATATACTTTTAATTGCCTACTTTGAATCATATCAAACACAGAAATGGACATGTATCCAAATTGCTTAAAATATTACTGTAAAAGGGCATCCCTATTTCTTAAGAGGTTCAAAGTCTTGCTTCGCACGCATACAAATTTCTTTCACACATTTTAATGTCACATTTTAAAAATGCTTGTCTGAAGAAGTCTGACTTTGGTCAGAAGAAACGTTACAGAAATAAATTTGTGTAAGTGTGGAGCAAGACTTTGAACCTCTCTAGTTAGTCATAATTACTCTTGCTACTGTATCCTTGCATGTACTGCATACGGATCCGCAAACACACAGGCACGGAGGAAGGATAAGTAGTTAGTCCACGTCCCCCAGATCAATAGCCTATTTCTTGAATTGTGAATGTCAAAATTAATCCTTACTTTTTCAAATTTTTTACCAGATTATCGGATGATCAGATTATCAATCATTTTCCAAATCATTACGAACTGACGCGCAAAGATCTCATGGTTAAAAATATCAAACGTTATCGGAAGGAATTAGACAAAGAGGGAAACCCATTGGCTGAAAAGGTGATTTATATTTTGTTTAAGATTTACCTCTGAATATATTATGCAAGTTTATTCAATAAGAATGCTTAATCTTACTTTGAAGTAAAGGAAGTCTGTGAAATCTGCTTTTCAAATAAATTAACTCAAAGTATATTTTTTCAATTTTTTATTTATAGCCACTTCTTAGAGTGGAACACCCTGAAAAAGGGCCTGTAACAGCGGCAACTTATCTTATAGACAGACAGGGTTACAATTGCTGAAAAGATATCTTTCTGTTCGGCTTAGCCTACCCAAGTTATTACACCCTGGGTTGGGTGGTTGGATCGGATTAGCGAGCCGGACCCGCCGGGACTCAAACCCGAGATCTTCAACCTGCGATGCCAACATGTTTAACCACTAGGCCATCGCGCCCACTAATATATAGTATATAGCCAGTCTATGCCAAATCCATTATTCTAGTGCTTGGAGACATCTCAGTATGATGAAAAATATCAGTATTCAGTTTCGAAAATACCGTTCCACGTTATTTTTGTAAAGCCGGTTTTCTGTGACACCAGAAGTTCAAGGCGTTTTTTCTGAAACTGATGCAATACTGTACCAAGTGCTAGAAAAAAAGACCTTCGACCCTTTTACACCTGCTTAAATACCTCTTGAACTTTTGAAATGTCATGAAACGACAACCCAACCACATTTATAGAATTTCCTGATTTGCACCTGACATCTTTAATTATGGGTGCCACACACAACTATTCTAAATAGCATAAAAGCATGCTTTTTGATAATGCGCGACATACCTGTAATACCGGCATTTTGGCGGTGGTATGCCGATACTATAAATAACTTATGCCGCCCAGCTTTGCATCCTTGCATTGTAAAAAAATCTGAATCTTGTCGAATATTAAAATTTAAAAACTGTTAATATTTTTGAATGTGATTCGAAAGTAACAATAAGCAACACTAGCTACGCGTCTCTATTCAAGTGTAAGGAATCTGGCTTCAAATCCGATGAGGAATGAAAATATGGGAGAGTATTTCCAGACACCAACCCAGTACACCGTGGTTCTTATAACCGATGGTTGCAGCTTCTTTGTAATACAATCAGACAAACCCTTCACCATCGACTTAGAACTGTTATTTGCAAGAGAAGTTGTGGCATGGCATATGGTTAAGCTGTATTTCAGGCTTTTATTATATAGTCAAGATCGACGAAAGAAAAAGCCTTCAACAAGCAATACCTGCAGGGTGCTCCTGGCCAAGGCACTATAATCCACAGCCTTGGGACGATGCTCGAATATCGGTTCCTCATTGGTTCCACACTAGATGGATGGAATAGGAGGCGCAAGATAAATCTCATAACCAAACCATAAATAATTTTTAACACTTTATTTCTTCTCAAGTAGAACAAGTTTCGAGTTTCAATCCTGGCGACAGATTGTACATAATATGTTCAAATTTTCAGGATGATTCTGGTCGATACATCCACTTGGATTTCATCCCAGTAACGTTCCTGCTGCCTGCTGATTATAACTTATTCGTTGAAGAATTTAGAAAGAATCCCTCAAGTACTTGGATTATGAAACCTTGTGGGAAGGTAGGAAGGAGTTCTACTTAATAAATGCTATGTGAATGTCGGTGAGCCACGGGGTGATAATATATTGCTTCTCCTATGCTAGAACAGTATACTTGAATGGCTTTGGAATTCCTTGCCTTCTCGCTGCTTTCCTGATCTACAAGGCTTTAAAACTCGCTTTAATAGACATCTATCAGGGATAGGGGTTCCTTAGTTCCCATTCCTGCATTTCATGTAGGTTTTAGCACTTCAGTGGCTCCAGGATAATTTCCAAGTATGGTTTTTTTTGCCTGTGGCCTTGCTCTGAGCGAATTTTAATAAAAAAAATAAATGTAGAGAAATTTATCAATTGGGATTGATATATGATTTTTGGCCGCCATCTCCAACTCTATCTTTCCTTCTTTAGGCACGAGGCATTGGTATATTTCTAATCAACAAATTATCTCAAATCAAGAAATGGTCACGGGACAGTCGGGCAGCTTCATTTGCTCCTCCTTCTGCCAGGGATGCGTACGTCATATCAAGATATATCGATAACCCATTGCTGATTGGTGGGAAGAAATTTGATTTAAGAATGTAAGTGTTTAAGGAGAACATCTGGTAACAAATTTGTAACGATATTTCATGCTATTGGTCTGGGGGACGTGGACTAACTACTTATACTTCCTCTGTGCCTTTGTGTTTGCGGATCCATATGCAGTAAACACAAGGATACAGTGACAAGAGTAACTATGACTAACTAGAGAGGTTCAAAGTCTTGCTTCACACTTACACGAATTTATTTCTGTAACGTTTTGTCCGACCAATGTCAGATTTCTTCAGACAAGCATTTTAAAGGAATCTGACTTTGGTCAGACGAAACTTTCGAGAAATAAATTTTTGTGTAAGTGTGAAGCAAGATTTTGAACCTCTCTACAGTATTTTAAATACTTTCTGTAATAAAATCTTGAAAATTGAATATAAAGGTCCTACTGTAGGATAGGATTTCAATTTTATCCTGCAGGAGAGGAAAGTCGAGAATACAGCTCAACCATATGGCGAACCATGACCTCTCGTGCAGAGACCAGCTCCGAATCGGGGTGAATTATTTTGGCTTATCATATATCTCATTTTTTCCTGTGAGTGGATCTGGTTGGTGGAGGAGGTGTGAGCAGTGCTTACTTGAACCACCATACACTGACGAGGCGTCCAGCAGATAATCATCAGCGCTAATGGGATTCGAACCTACGCTGGGACGATCAGAGATGCGCAGCTCGAAGCGTATTCCCAGCGCTTTACCGATTGAGCTAACTTGGCACCCTGTATTTTTCATGTAATGTCATTCTTCATTTGCTTCAGAAAAATCATTCCAATTTGTATTTAGCTTTCTGTACAACTAGACCAGTGGTTTCAACCTTTTTCTTTTAGTTGCCTATTTTCGTTGTACAAAAATTCTGTGGGCAAAATAAATTTTTATGAAAGCAAGATCGTATAAAATAGGTTTAGAACAAGAAAAAAACACATTATAAAACAGATTATCGTATTTATTCAATCGTGCATTTGTGATATAAATCAATTATTCCTGTAAAATTAAGCATAGTTGCACAAATGAAACTAAATTCTTCAATAAATCTATCTAAATTGGTCTGTGGCCCACTTCAAAATGTTTTTATGGCCCAATGATTGGGAACCGCTGAACTAGACGATTTTATGCAAAAAACTTTTTAGGAGGTAACAGATGGTTTCTCCATTTCCCAGAGAAGATACCACTTACTGCGCTTTACCATATTTTTTTTGAACCAGCTGCCTGATTTTTTCAATCTCAACTGGACCAATTTTGAATTATTAAAGTGTTTTACTTTGTTAATTTCAGGTACGTTCTGGTAACGTCCTACAGGCCTCTGAAATGCTACATGTATCGTTTGGGATTCTGTCGGTTTTGCACAGTGAAATACACACAAAGTACGAACGAGCTGGATAATATGTTTGTTCATTTGACCAATGTTTCAATACAGAAACACGGAGATGAATACAACCCTATTCATGGTGGAAAATGGACAATAAGGTTTGTGTTGTTGGATATTTTTTTATAGCCTTGTTCGAGTGGGTCACCCTGTCCAAGACCCTGTAATAGCGACCACTTATAGACGGACAGGGTTACAATTACTGGGAAAAGATATGATCTTTTCCTGTTTGGCTTAGCCTACCCAAAGAGTGAGTGATTGCCACCAGGATTATTCATAATGAATCTTATTGCTCAACTGGTGATGTGCGAACGATGTTTTTCATTTTTGCCAACGTTTCGAATGTCCTGATGAAGAACGTCTGTATAGACATTCGAAACATTGGCAAAAATAAAACATCGTTTGCACGTCGCCGGTTGAGCAATTAGATTCATTAGCCTACCCAAGTTATAACATCCAGGGTTGAGTGCTGGGCATGAATAAGCTAATCAGTGACCAACCGATGGTCATATTTTTGGCAAAAATAATATCGTATTCCCCAATTCCATGGGATGGAACCTTGGAACAATGGTAGTGAATTGCCGGATGACAAATGAACATTGAACATCATCTTCAATTACCACCTATTTGGGTTTTTCTACAGCCACTTCTGAGAGTGGATCACCCAGTCCAAGACCCTGTAACAGCGGCCACTTAGAGATGTGCAGAGTTACAATTGCTAAAAATATATGATCTTTTTCTGTTCGGCTTAGCCTACCCAAGTTATTACACCCTGGGTTGCATAGATAAGCTAATCAGTGCCCAATTGATGCTAATATTTCTGGCGAAAAAAATAATATCGTATTCTTGAATACCGAGGTATGGACACTTTTTTGCTGATGATATGGATAATATGTTCGTTCATTCAACCAATGTTTTGATACAGAAGCATGCGAGAGAGAAATGAACAATAAAATGTGTTTTTTACGAGTCTTTTTTATTATTCCGAAGACCTGGGATGAGCATGGTTTAATCCAGTGCTATTGAACTGTGACCTCCACTCCACAAGCATTATCTTGCTTTACTTCTTTGTCCACCTTCAACGTGTGTCATTAATTTCATTTTTTTTTGATAAACGCATTTTCAATCATGACTTAGGCATATTAGTTGTGGACCGCGGTGGATGATAAAAGCAACGATAGCTGCCGAACATAATACCCAATAAATGACGCAGGTTCGAACCCTGACAAAGTATGCTCAAGATCGATGAGCGCAAAAGAGCAGAACATGTAGGGTGCCCTTGAGCAAGGCATTGTAACCAAAGCCTTGGGACGATGCTCAATAACCTACCTGTTCCTCATTGGTTCTACACTGGGTGGAATAGCAAGACGCAAGAGAAATCTCGTAACCAGATATAATTGTAAACATTTTTAATTGCATACTGTGAAATGAGAGTTTATTTCACTTCAGAAAGGCCTTTTAATTTCTTAAATCAAATTATTCTGAACTTGATTTGTCTGTTTTTCACCCAAGTATAAACTGCATTAAAATTATGCCGAACCAAACATTGTTTTTTAATAAATAAATAATCCTTAACGAACCAAATATTTGTTTTTATTTTCAGCAATCTCCGACATTTCCTAGAAAGCACTCGTGGGAAAACTGTGACAGATAAATTATTCGATGAAATTAATTGGTTGACGGTTTGTTCATTAAAAGCAGTATCAGGATCTATGGCAAATGATCGGCATTGCTTCGAGTGTTACGGTTATGATATTATTATTGATGATAAATTGAAACCGTGGCTTATAGAGGTAAGTGGTCCACATTGGTATAATATTGATTTTCTTCGAGTGTCTGTAGCTTTTATGCTATTTTTTTTTTCCATGGCCACTACTTAGAGTGGATGACCCTGTCCAAGGCCCTGTAACAGCGGCCACTTATAGATGGACAGGGTTACAATTACTGGAGAGATATCATCTTTTCCTGTTCGGCGTGGTAGGCATGGATAAGCGAGCCGGACTCGCCAGGGCTCGAACCCGAGATCTTCAACCTGCGATGCCAACATGTTCAACCACTAGGCCATCGCTATAATTTTTGGGGAAAACAAAAAACTTCAAAAGCCAAAGTGTTGATGATTTTTAAGCCTTTTGTTAAATCTTTTGCTGTCAAGATTTTTTATAGCCACTTATTGGAGTGGATGGAGTGGATCACCCTGACCAGACCCTGTATCGGCGACCACATAGAGACGGTCAGGGTTAGAGTTGTTGGAAAGATATTGTCTTTCCTTTTCAGCTTAGCCTACCCAAGGTCTTTCACCCTGAGTTGAATGGTGGGCATGGATTAGTGAGCCAGACCCGCCAGGACTCGAATCCGAGATCTCCAACCTGCGATGCCAACATGTTTAACCACTAGGCCACCGCGCCCACAAATTCAAAGTAATTGTCTAGCAAGTTTTATCAATAAATTTTCCGCTAATGGCAGTCATTTTCTTGGGCCGATACCGATACAAGTACCGATACCACCTTTGTAATTTATATTCTGATACTGATACTGATACTGAGTACTTTATCAAACATCTTAAAGGCCTTTTTGTATCCACATGCTTATGCCCTTGGTATAGTTGCGCCCATGTATGTGAACGTTTAATTCTTGCATCCATTTGAGTGCAAACTTTTATGGATGAAAATATACTGAATTGATGCTGCGTTCAAGCATACATGGGTCCAAAGATTGAGTGCAAATGTTTGTGGTTACACAACTAACGTGACACCTGACATCTTTTTCTGCATCAAAAAGAGCATATAGTCAGTGGATTGAGGAGTTTTATTTGATAAAACCCAAAGTGTAAAAAAAAATTGTTCACACGAGACATGCCCCGTTTTAATTATTTTTCAGAGCAGTGGAATGCAAGGTCTTTACATTTGTTATCAGTAAATAAAGCGTATTCGTACGCTCCGATGTGAAGATGTATCCGGTATCGGTGATGAAAGTTTTCTGATGCCAGTACCGATACCGGTACTTCAAAAATCACGATACTTGCCGAGATACATCGGCCCATCTCTAATTATCTTTGACATTCCGCCAGTCAAATCTAGGATGAGAAAATCATGTGTTTGTCTGTCCAAGCGTCTGAAGCTTCAATACCATAAATCTCTTTAATTTGATCAAAAAGTTTCATATTCATCAGCACTGTGATTATATAGTAATGCTGATGATTTTTTCGTTAAAATTTGTTGCTGTTAGGATATTCAAGGAGTCATTATGAATCTATAGCGAATGCCTCACCATAAAGTATTGTATTAAATTTCATCAGTGATGGAATAGCAACTAGCTATTCCCTATTAAGTGGCTGTTGGTTGGTTCCTTTTGGGCACTGTTCCCGGATATGCTCATAGTGAATTTCATTTTTCATTTTTTATCATTCTCTTCTGATGGCAACCATTTACTTTGGGTGTCTGATAATCTGTCTGGTCCTGTCCAGGGTTACAGAGTCTTGTTTCCTTTGGGTGCATTATTTTCTTCAAGATGACCAAAAAGGCCACTGATATGGCAGAGCTATAGAAAATTCACAACCGACAACTGCACCCTGAATAGAAAAATAATTTACATACAGGGTAGGATAGGATATCATTTTTATCCTGCGGGAGCGGAAAGCCGAGAGTACAGCTGCAACCTCTCGTGCAGAAACCAATTCCGAATTCGGGTGAAGGTTTTTGTATTATTCTCATTTTTTCTGTGCATGGTGGGGGAAGCCGTAAGCAGCACTAATGTGAACCACCGTGCACTAGCAAGACGTCCAGCAGAGCTCTCACATATAATCATCATCCCTCACGGGATTCGAACCTGCGTTATGACGATCAGAGATGCGTAGCTCGGAGCGTATTCCCGATGCTTTACGGATAAGCTAACAGAACATCCTACACAGTAGTGTTATGATCAATTTTAAATCACAAAAGTTCTACTTACAAAAGATTATTCTCTGTTTTAGGTCAATGCTTCACCTTCACTCACTTCTACCACAGCAAATGACAGAATTATGAAGTATAACTTAATCAACGATATTTTGAACATTGTGATGCCAGGGGGTGAGCCCCCCGATGTAAAATGGAACAAAATACCCCCAAAAGAGGGGTATGGACATTTTGACTTGTTGTACGATGAAGAACTGGCCCAACAGGGAGATAGTGGCAGCGGGCCGCCGAGTGACATCAGGGACTCGAGGAGCAGGGGCATGATGGGACCAGGAGCTAGGGGGAGGGATCAAAGTAGAACGAGGGGGGCCACAACATGGAAATAAGTAGGAGTGTTTTTTTGATACAATAAAATTATCTCTGAACAAACGCTGGTAGCAACTCGGCAATACATAGTAAAAAGCGGCCTAATATGTAGTAAAAGGTACTGCACTCCAAGGGAAGACATTTCAAACGGGTCTGAGTTGCTGTAGTAGGGTGCAGTTGTTAGTGTATGCCCTGGTTGGTGGTGGACAACAAGGGCTAGGCAATTTACTTCGAAGATTTGAATCGATCCGAGCGTGAATTATTCGGAGGCACAAAAACTTTCTAAATAAAGTAGAATTTATATTTTTAACAACAAATCGCAATCGATTTTGGTCAAATTTGACCAAAATTGAATGTATTTTGTTATTTAAAATATGAACACCTTTCTCTCGTTCACATGGAGTGTGAATTGACAATACATTGGTTTCAAGTTTGTTTATGTAAATATTAGCAATTCATAACTATAAATTCTTGATTTTTTATAACAGAAGCAAGTGAAGGAGGTAAATAAACATATTTATTTTATTTTTAACCACTTCTTGGAGTGGATCTCCCTAACCGAGACCCTGTACTGGCGGCCACTTATAGACGGACAGGGATAGAATAATGGAAAGATTAATCTTCTCCTGTTCGGCTTAGCCTACCCAAGTTATTACATGTTGAGTTGAGTGGTGCTTATGGATTAGTGAGCCGGACTCACTAGGGCTTGAACCCGAGATCTTCAACTTGCGATTCCAACATGTTTAACCACTAGGCCATTGCGCCCAAAATTTATATGAATCAGATTTGAATTCCAATTGATTGGGTTTTGCCAAACCCCATGGACGACATTGTCAATGCAGCATGCTTTATTTGAACGCTGGTTGAAGCTGTTTCTACCAACCATGAGCTTTTACTAGTAAAAGTACGATCTCAATCCGTAACCTAATGGAAGATCATATTTCTTCATCTTGGTCAAGCAGTTTTCTAGATTTTTCTCTCCCTGATACCTTTTCTTCCACACACAGCAAGAGCCAGGGCTGTTCAAAATGTCAGATTCGATTTGTGATCCGCGAATCATTAATTATTCGGTTCAATTTTCCCACCGATCCGAAATCAATATATTCGAAAAAGTACACATTTTCAGAAATGGACATATTTTTTTAGTGTTTTAACAATTTTCTGAGAAAATCTTTTTGTTTATTTATTATAATACTGTGATTCGAATTTTCGATTGGTTTCTGAATGGAACAGGTATTCCATTTTGGCCACCCCTAGTTACATTGTTGACAAAGTTAAAACAAGACAATCTTTTTAAACTCTTCTCGCATCTGTTTCTCTTTCCTTTCTGGTTATCCAGTTCACATCTTTTTTATTTTGGAGATTGAATATATATTTCGTAGAAATTTTATGTGTCTTTTACAATTTATGATAAGGAATAATTTTGTTGAGCCCTAGATGCCAGGTCCATGCACAGGAAAAATGAGAAATACAATAATCAAAAACCTTCACCCCGATTTGGAACTGGTATTTGCACGAAAGGTCGTAGTTCGCCATATGGTTAAGCCGTATTCCCGGCTTTCCTCTCCCGCAGGATAAAAGTGATATCCTATCCTTATGCTTAGCTGTATAGCAGGGTTGCGTTTTCAAACACTGATGGACAGATCTAAGTGCTTGAACCTTTGTTGGGGGGGGGGCTAGAGTCACCTTTTTGAATGACTTGACACAAGTCGTCTTTACTAAATAACTCGACTTGGCTCCAAAACTGATAAAAATTTATCCAGAGTGAATCACCTTTTGAGAACTAAGGTTGTCTGTCGTTGCGGGACTCATCAGAGAAGAAAACGCCTACAAGAAGGATATAGCCTGAAATAAGTAACGTAACCTGCTGTGGAATCCGTGTTCTTCTATTACCCAATATTGATCAGATGGTGATCCTAAGTGGGGACTTAGGAGGTGAGAAGTGTCAAATTTCATTGCTGTTGGATAGATTTAGAAATCGACTTGTAAATGTGTGAATCAACTTAACAGCGACTCAACTTGAGACTAGGCATGGGTGATTAGAAGCACAAATTATTTGTATCTACCACGAATCGTTCATAGGAACGAAAATTACCTAAATGAACTAAAATTTCCATTTTTACCGACAAAATACAATCGATTTTGGTCAATTTGGTCAAAATCGATTATAGTTTGTTGTTAAAATATGAAAATCATTGATTTTAGACATGGAGTGTGAATTGAAAATACACTATAACCTTTCTTGATATTAACAATGGAGACAATTTGTAATACTAAGAATGGAATTGATGATTCGATTCGCAAAAATCATTCGATTCAGATTCGAATTCCAAATGGTTCGGATTTGCCCAGCCCTTCTTGAGACTTTAAATTTTGCTAGGACTTAACTCCCAACTCGTTTCCAACACTGACTTGAACCAGATGCAAACTTCCAATATTTTTTCCCCAGCGGCAGCCTTTCGATTTTGACAGTTTACGACTAGTAGTGGGTATCGGATGGCAGCTCTGCATTCAATGCCAAGAAATTAGCCTCTGAACTGAAGAACGAGCGGCCTGTGCAAAACGAGGTTTTAATAAAAAGTTACCCTGAATGCTCGATATCCAGAAACCCAGTAGAAGTATGTTGATTCTAATACATGAATTGTTACAACCATGGTAAGAAAAGCTCCAGGAGCATCAAGTTCCCCTCATCCGGCCCAAGACTTATTGCCCTTATAAGTATCCTTT
This sequence comes from Styela plicata, assembly GCA_963675895.2. NCBI lineage: Eukaryota > Metazoa > Chordata > Ascidiacea > Stolidobranchia > Styelidae > Styela > Styela plicata. The sequence goes on along the minus strand of OZ023140.1, from coordinate 2,063,409 downwards.
ACATCCAAACTAATACATGCATTGCTACAGCCATGGTTTGCTTTTGAGGTCAAAAGTTCCAGCAACACCATTTTTGGTGTAATATTCAAGGAGCCTTGAGTTCCCCTCGCCCGACCCAAGATATATTACCAGTATAAGTGTCCTTTTCATCCACTTGAAATCAAAATGAAAATATTCAATAAAAATGATGTGATCGACTCGTTTCCAACACTGACTTGAACTTCCAACATTTTCCCCTGAACGACAGCCTTTCGATTAGCGTATGGAACTTTGCTCAGGGTGATCTACTGAAATAAGGACCATGCAAAGAAAATATCATTCGATTTTGACAGTTAGCGATTAATAGTGAGTATCGGACAGCAGTTCTGCATTCAATGCCAAGAAATTGTCCTCTGAGATGAAGAATGAGCGACCCGCGCAAAACAAGATTATTAATAAAAAGTTCACCGATACCTGAATGTTCGATATTCAGGAACCCAGCAGACGAATGTTAATTCTAATACATGAAATGTTACAACCATGGCAGACGACCTCAAAAGTTCCGGCAACACCATTTTTGGTGTAATATTTAGGAGCATCGGGTTCCCCTCGCCTTTTTTTGATACACTTGAAATCAAAATGAAAATACTCAATAAAAATGATGTGTATTTGAAGGTGAGAACAAGAGAAACGTGCACCATAGCATTGAACTCTAAATAAAAAAAATATAAAAATACTGATGTGAGACTTGTTTGAAATTAAAACTGAAATTCTGAGGCAAATGAAATTTATGGCAATAGATAGCTTTTTGCACAACTAATGATAAAAATGTATTTGCTGTCAAGATCTTTGGGGGTGACGATGAAGCTATAAAAATTGCCAATGCAGAGGCCAAAAAGTGCACAGGACACAGAGACTGCTCCATCTGCTTTACCGCCCAGAGAAAACTGATTAAATTTTAGCAAAAGGGTAACACTATAAATATCTCGAGAGAAGCTGAAAATGCCTCCTTTTGAGCACGTGGTAGAAACAAAACCAGAGTAACTAAGGATTCCCCTATGTACCGCATCGGCCTAGACACAGTGTGCACAATATATTGTTACTAATTCTCGGCTTTCCTCTCTTGCAGGATAAAAATGATATCCTATCCTAAATTTCTTGAAGTTTTTTGTCCATTCAAAGATGATGATATTAACGCTTCAGACACTTCAAGTACAAATTACTGAGGCTCAAGCTGTGATGACCAGAATTACTAAATAAACAATGATAAGAAAGAGTAGATTAGTAAATATGGTAACTATCACTGATTGATACGTGGCAACAATAAGTTTTAAAATAAATAAGAACTGCAATCATGAGCTGAATGAACAAGCAAAAATGATAACTCAAAGAAAGTAGGTAGATGAAGAGAAAAAAGTCAATACATCTTGATGGATTTTGATAAAAACACAGTTTGCAGATAAAGAAAACTATTTATAATAAAATATTGTGAGAATTAATTTAAAGTATTTTTCTTTGATCAAAGATTTTAGGACAACTTAAATTGAACGATATTCCACGCCGAATATACATCTAAGTACCAGAAGTTGTCACCAGGACACTGTTAAGAAAGAATAAGTAACACTGCATTGTATAAACAGAATAGAAGTTTCAAAAATATGAAACGCAATCATGAGTTCAAAAATGACACAGACAAATACAGACAGTTTGTTTTAGAAAAAGAAAAAATTAAAATCCAAAGTTGCGATCATTGATGGTAATTTTCTTTCACCAGATGTCTTATTTGAAGGCGAATACACATCTTAAAGGTGGGGGTGACCAGAACCGAATGTCTTTTGGTTTCAGAATCGAATCGAATATCGAAGTCATATAATAAAACAAACAAAGACATCACACTTCACACTTTTGAACAAAAAAATTTTAAAATTATCATTTTGTTGACTTCGAATTTTTGCAGAAATCGAATAATTTATGATTAGAATATTCAGGATCGAATATTTTGGACAAACCTACTTAATGGTGGCCATCAGAACACTAATAAGAGGCAAAAAGCTAACACTGCAACAAGCTTACGATGATATAAAATGCAACCATTGTACAGTACTGTGGAAAAGCAAAAGTGAAAAGTGTGCGTGAGAAAATATGAAAACAACAAAAACCTTTTTTCAGAATCAATACGATGGTCTCGAAAAAACGCAGTTTTTGAACGATATTTGGGAAAAACCTACTTAAATAAGAATTACTGGTTTTTGTCAAGTCGAGCAACAAAAAATTTGCGATGAAATCATAGTTTATGCTAATTTTATTCCACAGTACTTTTGATATGAAGCGAACTTATAACATATACTATAAAATTAATTTAGAAATCCCTGATATGCAGCAAAATCATGATATTAAGGGCGTGGTCAAAAACGAATATCCTTTGGTTTCCGAATCAAATTAAATAATTTCCCAGAATCCAGAAATATTTGAATCAAAAGTCATTTGATAAACGGACAAAGATATCTTTTTATCAGCTTATAATTTATGATAAAATTCACACATATTTCTGAAAAAAACATCAAAATCATCATTTTACTGATTTCGAATTCTTGCAGAAATCTAATCTAATAATTTATGATTCGAGAATCGAATATGTATGCTAGGGCTTGGCAAATCCAAATCATTTGGAATTCGAATAATTTTTCCGAATCGAATCATAAATTCCATTTTTACTATTACAACTCATCTTCATTGTTAAAATCAAGAAATTTAAAGGTTATAGTGTATTTTCAATTCACGCTCCATATCTAAGGTCAACGATTTTCATATTTTAACGACAAAATATAATCAATTTTGGTCAAATTTGACCAAAATCGATTGTATTTTGTCGTTAAAAATGGAAATTTTAGTTCATTTAGCAAGTTTTTGTTCCTATGAACGATTCGTGGTAGATTCGAATAAGTTGTGCTTCGAATCGTTTCGAATCACCGAATCGCCCGTCCCTAATATATGCCAAATTTAACTCATGTCACTAGTAATAAACAGCAAAACCCAATGTTGTTATTTAGACATGGTAACAGTACACAGACATCCGGAAATAAATTCAGTAAAAATTTTGAAGAACAAAGAATGATTTTACAAATTTAACCAATGCTCAATAACTCTAAATCAAATAGAAGGGTGCAGTTCGGTGGTATAACTCCAGGATATCCTGATTCCCCGTACGCTGACTCTGATCCACAGATTAACTTGGCACGTTGTCCGATGCTCATCTGGAAAAAGTATAAAATTATACAAAATGTCAGTGTGTTGTTACCGTACCAAATTATATTTGGACTGGTATGTGAGGAACTTGACTCCAAAAAGTTAATTCAAAGAACAAACAACGGCTACAATTTTTTTAATACTTATTATATTTATAGCCACTTCTTAGAGTGGATCAACCCGTCCAAGACCCTGTAACAGCGGCCACTTATAGACGGACAGGATTACAATTACTGGAAAGATGGAATCTTTTCCCGTCCGGCTTAGCCTACCCAAGTTATTACACCCTGGGTTGAAAGGTGGGCATGGATGAGCAAGCCAGACTCGCTGGGACTCGAACCAGAGATCTTCAACCTGCGATGCCGACATGTTTAACCACTAGGCCATCGCGCCCACTTTTATGGCGAAGAGTAACTGCAAAATGTAAATAAAAAAAAAATCGGCGACTGCTTTCTATGAAAGATGTTTTATCATCGCCCAGGGCAGATACCACTGACTGCATTTTACCATGGTGGTTTATTTTTGTATGGGATGTTTTCCGCTTTGAGTGCAGTTGCTGGCACTTTATATTGTAGTAGCTCTTAGACGTTTCAGTAGCCGTTGGTTAGCTTCTTTTAGGCGCTGCTTTCGGCCTCGCTCAGAGCAAACATCTAAAAAAAAGTGGTAAAATACGCATGTAAGGTAATTTAGGCTTTTTATTGATTATCATATTTTCATGATTCAATGGAGATATCGAGCGAAATTTAATTTGATACGTTAAAGCATTATATATTCCCAAAATTTTCATCAATGTTTTGTGTAATTTTTTCAAATGAAAACTGATTTTAAATGATACAATTTAATAATACATGCATAACGAAGTTTCAAGATCATGATTACTCTGCACAATGAATACCTCCTAATATTTCTCACCTTCAATATGCCTTCCTCCCATCCCTGAATAACTTCCCCGTGACCAATTCTAAACGACAATGGTTGACAACGATCTCGAGATGAATCAAATTTCTGACCATTTGTAAAAGTTCCTAAAAATATATTTTATCAATATTTTTTTAATCAGATTTGGTGGGGTCTAGAATACGCTGCCAGCTACTCCAGGATGGGAATTCATTTGTATCTTGCAGGAGAGGAAAGCCGAGAATACGGCTTAACCATATGGCGAACCACGACCTCTCGTGCAGACACCAGTTCTGAATCGGGAATTAAGGTTTTTGGCTTAACATTTTTACTCATTTTCCCTGTGCATAGACATTGTTGGTGGAGAAAGTTGTAAGCAGCGCTTACGTGAACCACCATGCATCGGCAAGGCGTCCAGCAGATCACTGCTATTTCATTCTGTCAGATTGACTAGACCAAGGTTGATATATATGCGTGCACAGGCGAGGTATACAACAGACGTCTCGCATATAATCATCCCTCACAAAATTTTAACCACATATTGAAGAAAACAACTTCGTTTAGAACGGAAATTATTTTAATATATATTGTGAGCCAGACTGGCAAAATTCCAGCTACCCTTATACCCAGACACCCGAAAAAAATGGGTTTCATCAGAAAAAAATTTAGCATTCAAACAATATTTCATGACAGATCTGTGGCTAGAAGGTTTTTGATTCTGGTAGAACCTTGAATTTAGAAAAAAGTTGAAAACCATCAATACTGCTATGAAATAGCAGTGTTGATGGTTTTGTGAAGCTTTTTCGCCATCCGATGAGAATGGCCTGAAGATTGAGGACACCCGAAGAACACCAGATTCTGTCACCGTTTCGTGACCCAAATAAATGACTAGCAGTAGAACAGAGTGGTACAAAATGTACCGATATGTATGTGATAGTGATGCTAATTACTCTATATCTTTTGGTCCATTTGGCATTTTTCAAACAGCATCGAAAAAAAAAATTTATGGGGTTTTGGGGTTAAAGTTTTTTTTTTGAAGTCTGGATTTACAGGAGAATAACTCCCATAATGAAAATTAATTAAAATTTGAGGGGGGGTGGGTTGAATGGTTCAGTTGGCATGGAAAGACCCACATGCAATACAACAATGATTTATTTTGTCAATGGGAACTGGAGAAAACTCCATCAAAATTCAAAAAAAGGTTACATTCCCCATAAAATTTTGGAATTTTATTCCGAAATAGCATTGATGTTGCCTTGTAAATGAATCACATTTGCTACAGATTTTGTTGCTTTTCTTTCCAAAAAATAATTTTTCCTAACAAAAGCAAAAAACTTTATGCGCTTTCAGCACACATCATTTTCTGGGAATTTCGAGTAAATTTTTTTAAATCTTCACCAAAAATTTGAGACCAACGGATTGCGCCTACACATCTTGATGCTGTGAATAATTTAGACAGCACAATAAATATCCACTGACACGCCAATAAAGAAACAAAATGGAAAACTCAAAGCAAATTTCAATTAAAAAAAACTTTTAATTAGCAATCAAGGTTACGTTGACTAATCAATTTATTTTACCTGTGTAATGTACATTGACTTTCTGTCCTTTCTTGGGGTAAGATTTACCTGTGAAAGCAAGTAATATTGGTTCATTATAATCATAAGTTCGTATCTTTGTCCAAAATCAAACAACAATTAAAATGAAAACCATGCAAGCATCATGAAATAACAAAAAAATTTGCTTGTAATTGACTGAAATCGATGTTTGAGAGTTGAAAGGGGTCTCATCAAGTTTAGTACCATATATCTGATTATCATAAAAATTTCCCATATCGTGAGCGACTCATCCTGACCCTGAAGTTATTGCCAGTTGCTTGCAGCATTGGTGCCCTCTGGTTAGGACGTGAATATTCTGCCAGTTTTTATTTTGACCACATTCGGGCAGGGTGACGGTCAATTTGTACCCTGGTCAATTCGAACCAGTATGAAACTCTATAATAAGCGATTGGTCAATTTGTACCCTTGCCAAATGTTCGAGGAAACTTACATGTTTACAAATTTTGGTGTAGCAAGCTGTAACAGCGGGAACATCGAATAAAAATTTGTGAATTTTGAAATCTGTGGCTCAAAGTAAAATTCTTGAACCTGGTCATCATAAACGGAATAGTCGTTCCATCGTAGGCGGGCATTTGAAATCAGGCCCTTTTTCTGATTTGAACTAAACAGCCATCCCAGACTTTCAGTAAATTAATTGCAATTTTCATCAGGGTACTAATTAACTTATGTGCTATTTTTTCGGGTACGAATCGACCCACCATATTCCCGAATGTCATTAAAATAAAAAATGGCAGAATATTCTCATCCTAACTAGGGAGCACCCATGCTGCAAGTATCTGACATTGTCTCCCGGGTTAGGATGAGTCGCTTGCAACATGGGAAATTATTATGATAATCGGATGTATGGTACTAAACTTCATGAGACCCGAATTGACCGGCATGCATTCAGGAATGTAGTACTAAACTTCACTAGACCCGTTAAATTTTATCATGCTGCATAGACATAGTTTATTTCGACACCTCTGTAGACAGCGATACAAATAAAGATATCACCTTACAGGGTAATCAGAAAAGCGAATAAACCTCAAAATAAAGTACAAAAAGGTGGCAAAGAATGAGTATTAAAGAAAGACTCAAATAGAGTAACACGTGTTTGCTTACCGTACCTCAAAAAAAATATTTAAAAAACCATGACTGCTATAAATGTCTGTGAGTGCGCCATCATATACAGTATATCTGAGCGTTGCAGACTCGATTTTTTACAAAATATGGTCAAATACACATGACTTGACATCTGTCCTGATAACCCTGTAATGTGATACCGTATCTTACCTTTTGTATGGACAGAGGAGTCGGAATAAACTATGTCTACATCAAATTTCGTTCAGCATTACATTAACCAAGATACAAATCGAGCAATTGAAAACAAGACTATGATTTTTACAAAGAGTAGGGACTATACTGTATAAGGGTACAATAAGATAACCCTACGCAAACTTACCATCTCCGGGTTTGATAGTCTCAATCTCAACTCCCATGTTTTCGTCTTCAGGCCCCTTCACTTACTAACTCGAAGATTCCAAAACAATGCCCAAAGAAAACGACGAAAATACGCCTCCAAAACTTTCAACAGCGCAGCGCGCTATAAAATTAACACAACTGCACAGCGATGAGATTCTTGCAGCTTCGCTGCTCGACAGCTGCAGAATCATAACAGACAGTTGCGCGAAAAGTGTTCCACGAGAAAACTTAAAAAAATGTGGGAATGTCCAAAAGAAATCGAAAGTTCGTAAAAGGAGTTGTGATTTTGTTTAAGATAGGATTTCATTCCTGCGAGAGAGGAACCCCGAGAATACGACTTAATACCCCGTAAATACGGGATTTAGAATACAGTATAGCCTTGTAAGAGGCGACTAAAAAGATGCAAAGAAATGGTAAATGAAAAATACGATAATCAAAAACCCTCACCCCAATTCGAAACTGGTATCTGCACGAGAGGTCGTGGTTCGCCATATGGTTAAGCTGTATTCTCGTCTTTCCTCTCCCGCAGGAAAAATGATATCCCATCCCCCTAGTGTTGCACGATAGAAAACCTTGAAAAAGGTAGTAATGTCCAAAATGAATCGAAAGTTCGTAAATGGATTTTAGATTTTGCTTAAGATAGGATTTCGTTCCTGCGAAAGAAGAAAGCAGAAAATACGACTTAATATCCTGTAGATACGGGATTTACAATACAGAATAACCTTAACGAATTTGCTGCGTGTGGTAAAAGGCGACTAAATGGAAGCAAAGAATTGGTAGATGGTATTACCATCGCCCAGGACATATACCACTCACTTCGCGTCGCCATGGCGATTCTTTTCCGTTTGGGATGTTTTCCACTGGTGCTACATCTTTTAGTAGGTCTTTGCTATTAAGTGGTCGTTGGCTGGTTCTTTTGGGCGCTGTTTCAGGGCTTGCTTAGGGTGAATTTCAATAAAACCCCACGACCTTTCGCGCAGACATCAGTTCCGAATCGTGGGGGAAAGCTTGACTTAACGTTTCACTCATTAGTCCTGGCATGGACCTAGTCGGTGCAGGAAGCATATATGCAGTACTGACGTGAACTTGAACTCATAGTCGACGGGGCGTCCAGCAAACCTCTCGAATATAACCACGACATTCGAACCCAGGACATTAGAATAAATAAATTAATACTTTCATTTCAGACTCCCAGGTCCATATAAAAATAATAAAGCAGATACACATCATCAAGAATCACAAACAAACAAAGAATATAGTAACAGGAATATACTAACTTTATATACGACGAGTTTGTGCTAAGGGGACTTTCAATCTTCTAAACTCAACATCCCGAGCTTTTTCTCTATCGTACTTTTATCTCACTACAATTATTCACTCCACGTATTATAAAAAAAAAAACATGAAAAGTTTTTGCTCAGTTAAACCTAAAATTTGCGAGAATTCAAATTCATTCATTCAAAAAATACCAACCCTTACCCAATATATTGAAAACAATTTTCGGGGAGCTGTCAACGAAATGCCAGCAGGGCTTTGGAGAAATGAAATGAACTTTTATTCCACAGTATGCAATTAACAATGTTCACAATTATATCTGGTTACGAGATTTCTCTTGCGTCTTGCTATTCCATCCAGTGTGGAACCAATGAGGAACCGGTAAGGTTATCGAGCATCGCCTCAGGGCTGCGGGTTACAGTGGCACCCCGCGTGTATTGCTCTTTGAAGGCCTTTTCGTTCATCGGTCTTGACCATACTTTGCCGGGGTTTGAACCCGCGCCATTCATTAGTTATTAGCTATCGTCGCTTTCATCACGCCACCGCGACCCACAAAACTATGCATATTTGCAGGAATTATTATTCTGTGGGAACGAGAACTAAACTCACTACTACAAAATATTGAGAATTCTCGTCATATTAACTGTATCGAGCCAGCCACAGTGCGCAAAAACCTTCGGCGACTAATCTAATAGCCTAAATTAATGCTTTTGCTAGATTTTTTAGAAGATTTAAGGTGATTTTGGCGCACAGATCACTTATCACTTTTGAAAAGTTTATATAGTTTAAATGCAGACAAAAGAATTGCCCCCCCCCCCCCTAATCCAAGCGGAAATTTCATTTTGTCAAGCATGAACCGCGGCCAGCTCGGCGCCGCTTATTCGGAATTTTGGTTCGATTTGTGGGGAATTCCTTCCAAAGACTTTGACACTTATCACTCATCATGTTTTTCCTTCCTCTTTTTCAACTAATTTTGTCTAGTTGTTTCCCAGTTATTGTTTGGGCTCGAAAAGTGTTAAAGTTTATGAAAGAGAAGTTCATTTTCCTCATTTATTGGTGACTACTAAGTAGGCTATTTGGCGCTTATACAGCAGGTGCCGTAGACCAAATGACTTTTTTTATCTGAATTCGCTGAGAGCAAGGTTTTAAAATACTTTCAATAATAAGAATCATCCAAAAACACTGTTTTGCAAAGAGCTGCATGAGGACATAAACGAAGGCTGAAGTACCCTCATTTCCAAAGGACACCGATAGACTCGAGTTTTTAAAGCTTGCAAATCCACACGATCGGGAAAGCAGTGTCAAGGCAACGAATTTTAAATCACAGAAGTTCGTGGAAAAATACTTTCTGCATAGAATTGTCTGTGATACTGTGGGACCACAATGAATGGATGTGAAGGGATAGCTAATCGAGTTGACCGGTTAAAAATTTTGTTCGGAGAAACCAGAGCAGAAAATTCTTCCGGACAAAGGCCATTAAAATATCGATAAGAAAAACGAAGTAAGGCAACGTTACGGCGATGCGACAAGCTTTGCAGACCAGAAGGAGGTTCTGGACCGACCGTGTAAATCACGCGTAGTTGAACACGATCAAGCATGTTCAGGACCGGGGCAGCAGCGGAACCTCAAAGGTGACAATAATATTCCATGCAGGGTCGAATCAGATACTTATATAAATGTAGTATAAAGCTTTTTCCCGCCCTCTCATCTGTTACATCTTCATCCATTTTTTGCATCACAGAAATAAATATCTGAATCACAATATTAAAATTGTCTTAAAGGTACTCGGGCGGGCGATCAGAGCAGGTAAACGGTGCTTTCTTTGCACACCCTAGCATCCTTTTTTTATATTAGGCAATGCCGAAAGCAGCGTCTATAAGAGTCAACTTAAGGTCACTCAGATGTCAAAGAGCTACAACAAGATAAAGTGCGAGCAACTACACTTTCGAAGCATTCCTTACAAAACTAAACCACCATGGTAAAGTACAGTGAGTGGTATCTGCCCTTATAAAACTATCTACCACTTCTTTGTTTGCAGAAATACCATCTACCAGAAATTTTATTCTTTGTTCATAATTCATCTGGTGGCTTTTACGTCAGAATCTCTATTAAAGTCTATATACTTGTGTTAACGGTTCCAATTTATTGAATATATATTCCTGCAAATATCAATCCCCACAAATTTCAGTCTAGCTTAGTAAAACAATTGTTTTTTTTTATATATCAAATGTGAGTGAAATAAAAGAAGAGAGAAATAAAGCTCGCGACGTTGAGCTGAAAAGATTAAAAGTCCTCTTAGCACAAACGCGCCGTATATAATCCCCAATTCTGGCTCTTAGTCGGCCTAAACTCGGTATCGGTGGAGAAAAGGGTGATACTGGGTGATCCATTAATTATCCATCATTAATTATTTTATTTTCAATCTTTTTGTGTTTTTATATTTTTCAAACTTCTGTGGATGGGTGTGTGTGTGAAAGAGAGAGAGAGTGTGGAAGGGCGTATACTTCTTTTTTGAATCAAATTTATCACCTTTTAACATTCAAACAAGCACGTTTCCTGACCTTTCTGGTCAGTTTTTATTGTTTATTCACCAATCATCTATCGCCTTTTATGCTGATTATGGAGCCGAAATAAACTTACTTAACCTTGCACATAAAAGAACACAATTTATACTTTGATTTCTTGGGGACACCTAACAGTACTTTTTTACAAGTAAGATTGATATTGAGGTCATATTCCACATACAATCAGGCGTTAACAATTTCCCAGAATCGCTGTACATAATAACAAAAAAATAAATGAATCACAGTTTCAACACTGGTATTACAAAATGTACATGTTAGACGTTTTTTGGGCTTTATACGGCACAGAGTTTGTGGGAACAGCCTTTAAAGAAAATTGGACATGGAATAGGATACGATATCATTTTTACCCTGCGGGGAAAAGCCAAGGAAAGCCGAGAATACAGATTAACCATATAGCGAACCACGTCCCCTCGTATCCTCTCGCGCAGATACCAGTTCCGCATCGGGGTGAAGGTTTTTCTGGATTCTCGTATTTTTTATCGTATTTCTCATTTTTCCCGTGCATGGACCTGGCTGGTGGAGAAAGCCGTAAAAGCGCTTACGTGAACCACCGTGCACCGGCGAGGCTTCCATCGGAACTCTCGCATATGATCATTATCTCCACGGGCTTCGAACCTGCGTCATGACGATCAGAGATGCCTTGTTCGAAGCGTATTCCCAACGCTTTACCGATTGAGTTACCGGGCACCCGACTCGAATTACCGAAGTCTCGATTCATTTGAGCAGTAGAACACCTTTTTATATAGATCAAACCAATTATCTGTATGTCGACACAGGTCTGTGGACATCCTTCCAGCTATTCTCCTGGCAAAACCGATTTACTTTCACCAATTTTTTCATATACATATCTACAGGACTTGCCACATTTTTTATTTCTTCAAATAACACTAAATGTGGGTTACTCCGACCATTCAAATTCGATAGATTTGATTTCTATGTTCGGGGCGAGCATGATACGTTTTTTTAAAAATATCTGCATGTTACTATAAAAATCATCAAATGCATATTCATGAGAAATATAAGGAAATAATGCCATGTTTTGGTGCGAGTCACACAATTCTTCAAAAAATTCAATATTCCTGATGTCCCATGATTCAACATGAAGAACCTTCGTATTAGGATAGGATATCCTGCGGGAGAGGAAATCGAGAATACAGCTTAACCATACGGCGAACCACAACCTCTCGTGCAGATACCTGTTCCGAATTGGGGTGAAGGTTTTTGGATTATCGTATTTCTCATTTTCCTGTAGACCTGGTTGGTGGAGGAAGCCGTAAGCAGCGCTTACGTGAACCACCGTGTATTATAAAGTATCCTCCTGTTGAACCACAACGGTTCATTTAAATGATTAGCTTTAGTCAATACTTTGGATGTGATAATATGCCAATAATATAGAGCTTTTTTTAATATAGAGTTACTTCCCCTTAAATTTCGACCCGAAGGCTGAAAATGAATGACAGTCTTAATTGACGTCACTGATCACGTGTGGAGAGGGTCCCAGCTGATATCAACAACAAAACAAAAAGTTGAACTCGAGGTTGCAGCGAGTGTCACCGCAGTTTTACTGTTTGTTCGACATCGATTTCCGTGTAAGCAATGCGAGGTGCGAATTTTGTTAATCATGCCGGTCTGAAGGTTTGCAATCTTACGTCTGTGGACCGCGGGCATCGGGTTATCAATGTTAGAATAGATATCGGATTCTTGCATAATGCATAGAGCATAAGTTATTATAGGATTGAATAGGATTTCATTTTTATCCTGCGGGGGAGGAAAGCCGAGAATACAGCTTAACCATAAGGCGAACCACGACGTCTCGTGCAGATACCAGTTTCGAGTCGGGGTGAAGGTTTTAGGATTATTGTATTCTCATTTTTTCCTGTGCATGCACCTGGCATAATGCATACATCAGTGCAGCTTATTATAAACCGGTGCTGTATCACGCAGTGTTTCTCAAAATCAATTCTGTGTGGGGAATAACGACCGAAAATTACTGAAACGGCCCTGAAAGAAGTGGAAAATATACAGAAATGGCCCTGTAGTTACACTACCGTATTCTGTATTGGCTAATCAAATATCAGTTCTTGGTTACAATATATCCGAATAGGTATCATAAAAATATTCCATGTTGGACAGTGGCAGGTTGGAAGCAAGGTGGAAACTATGCCAGATGTTTGCTGCATTGCCAGTTCTGATTTTATTATGACCTGGATCGCGTGTCGAGGAATTATTGGTGAAACAAAGACGTCTGAGCATTTTTTTTCACGTCTTTTGCTTTTTTATTATAAATGCAGAATGTACAACGATTTAAGATTTTGAGTAACACCTGAAACCTATCGAGTTGTCATTTCTCACATATAATCATTATCCCTAACAGGATTCGAACCTGCATCATGACGATCAGGGATGCGTAGCTCGAAGCGTCTTCTTGACGTTTTAGCTTTGATTGAGCTAGCCGGCCTGTCTCAAGTGAGATGTTGTGTTTACATTCTATTTGTATTTACATTCTGCCCATCCAGATTTCCCACTTGTATTTTTTTCTAGCCTAAACAAGGCCCTGTACAAGAGGCCACTTTTAGGTTTTGGACACCAAAGCTAATTGGGCGATTTGTTTAATGTGGTGAAGACAACGTTTTCCTTTAAACACCTAATGCCTATGTTTTACTCTGTTTCAGATTTAACATTTGTTAATTTGTATAAAGCAGTAATGCTTGCTGAATAACATCTTATAATCCACATCAAATATTCTTCACTTCTTGTTATTTTGAAATAAATTTTTATAGTATCCATTGCTCAAAATTTGAGATATTAGCGAGCGAACCGAACCACCAAAAATTGAAAATGGGAGGCGTGGTCAGCGCTGGAGAAGACAACGATAATCTGATTGATAATCTCGTTGAGGCAAATTATATCAGGACATCTCAGGTAAGTTCTCGAATTGACTAAACTTTGACCTGAATAGGATAGGATTTCACTTATATTCTATAACAGAAGAAAGTAAGTTAGCTTAAATATGTAGTGGAGCATGGCGTGTTGTGCAAATACTAGGGCTGGCAAAAATCGAATATCTTTTGGTTGCAGGTTCAGAGCGAATAATTTTTTTCGAATCAAATATTATATCAGCATATGTTTTACGTGAAAATTCACACTTTTATTTATAAAAAGTATTAGATTTTATTATATTAGATTAGAATTTACGGGTCATTTACAGTCATTGCATATTACCGAAATTCGAATCATCTCTTGACTGTGCGCTCTATCAACATCACATAAGAAATGGTAGATGGTTTTATCATTGACTAGTGCAGATTTCGTGGGCGCGATGTCCTAGTGGTTAACATGTTGGCATCGCAGGTTGAAGATCTTGAGTTCGAGTCCCGGCGAGTCCGGCTTGCATATCCATGCCACTCAACTTAGGGTGTAATAACCTGGGTAGGCTAAGCCGACCAGAAAAATGTCATATCTTTCCAATAATTGTAACCCTGTCCGTCTATAAGCGGCTGATGTTTCAGGTCTTATATCTTCCACTTAGAGTGCAGTTACGGGTACTCTATCTTGTAGTATATCTTTTGACATACAAGTGGCTGCCGTTAGTAGCTTCTTTCAGGCACTGCTTTTGACATTGCTCGGAGCGGACTTCTAAAAAACTTCTTTTTTTTTTTATTTTAGTTGATTGAAATATTCCGGGCCGTTGACAGAGGACAATATTACTTAGAAGAGGAAAGAAGCCAAGCTTACCAGTGAGTGTAAAGTGATTACAGGCTCGTAAATTCGTTGCAGTTTACGAATTTCTAAATTTTTTTTCAACTTTTTATAGCTCTGTACTTTTTAATGTAGTGCACTACAAACATTAAAAATATCAATACAGGATTACATGGAAAATAAGAAAAAGGAACCTCAAAAAATCAACCTCTGAAAATTTAAATGTTTTCATATTGATCCAACAATGATGTCTAATATTTGCATCCGGATTAATTTGATGTATGCATGTGTATTCGCCTCGTAATAATCAATATAAAATATAGGGATACAGAAGAATAAAAGTCAGGATAGTTGCACAAGGCCCTGTCGACCTAAAACACTGGTGTGCGGTAAAAACCCTTGAAAAAAAAAATATATATGTAAAAAAAGCAATAATATTAATGTAGAAAAGGACGCAAATTTACAAAAACACAACATAGAAATTTATACAGGTAAGGATACAGATAATGCAAAGTGTATATATATATAAAAGAAAAGAATCTATTTGGATCAAATTGGGCTACTTACATATAAGGAGTTGAAAAAAAAATACAACAGGATTTTGAATCATTTGTTTTACCTTGTTGGTGTGGATTTTGAATCAACTCTGAAGTACTGTTAATGTTTATTTGAAACGGAATTGTGTTGGACTATCACTGAAATAGACTGGTGGCGCGAAAGACTAATTCAAGTCATCGAGCAGCATCACCGATTGCTATATTTTCTGAGTTTTTTTTTATTAAAAAGTTATTAAAAGGTATTATTTTAACCTCTTATCCCTTTTAGTGGATATTAATTAGTTTTTTCGGTTTTAGCTTTAGCTCGCTCAGGGTTGTCAACCTAATCGATTTTTTACCGAGCTCAAGTTCGAGCACACAAGTTTAATCAAGTTTGATTCAAGACTGGTTAGCGACACCATGTGGTCAGTTTTCAAAATTTTGGCATTAATCCCTCTGAAGTTTCGCCAGCAATTCATGTCAATTTAAAAAGTTTCATAACACCGAAAACCCATGGAAATGTTGTAGTCTCCCTCTATTGACAAAACTGTCAAAGTTTAATCACATTTCAATTAATTTAGTGCATCGACGTGCGACAATATGACATCATAATCGTAGTTCAGTCGAATTTCAATTAATTTAATGCACCGATGTGCGACATTTTAACGTCATAGTCGCAGTTCAGTTGAATTTCAATTAATTTAAAGCACCAATATGTAACAATATGACATCATAGTCACAGTTTAGTCGAATTTCAATTAATTTAGCGTGCCGTCGTGCAGCAATATGATGTCACAGTTCCGTGAAATTTCAATTAATTTAAAGCATCGACGTGCAACAATATTACGTCATAGTCGCAGTTCAGTCGAATTTTGATTAATTTAAAGCACCAATATGTAACAATATGACGTCATAGTCGCAGTTCAGTCAAATTTCAATTAATTGAAATTAACCTTGCAGCTAAGTTAATCAAGTTAATTTGCGATGCGCGATGGCCTAGTGGTTAAACATGTTGGCATCACAGGTTGCAGATCTCGGGTTCGAGCTCCGGCGAGTCCGGCTCGCTTATCCATGGCCATCCCAGTGTAATAACTTGGTAGGCAAAGCTGAACAGGAAAAAAAAGATATCTTTCCAGTAATTGTAACCCCTGTTACAGGGTCTTGGACAGGGTGATCCACTCTAATAAGGGGCTATAAAAAAGCATTAATTTATAAAACATCATTCTAACAGTGATTCTGCATGGCGATTCAACCATCTACATCTCTCTGCACCCTGCATATATTCAGAAGTAATGGAACATTTGGATCTTCAGCCTGGAATGTCATTCCTGAACCTTGGAAGTGGAACCGGATACCTCAGTACAATGGCTGGACTGTTATTAGGTACAGTTGCCTTAAATGTTGATTTAAATCAGGGAGGGCCAAACTTTTTGAATCAGGGGCCAAATTATTTCTAATTTCAACCAGTTACATCCACAGAAAAAATGAGAAATATCATAAGCTAAAAAACCTTCACCCTGATTGGGTATCTGCACGAGAGGTCGTAGTTCGCCATATGTTTGCTGTAGAATAAGTTGATATTGCCCGTGTAACTGAATCTTTAATAACTTTATCAGCACTCTTTTTTTGTGCAGCAACATCATGGTTTATCATAATTTTTAAGGCCCAAATTATGGTTTTGCTGTAGAATAAGTTGATATTCTCCGTGTAACTGAATCTTTAATAACTTTGTCAGTATTCTTTTTGGTCAGCAACATCATGATTTGTGCCGAATCTTATATTGTAAAAATTTAACATATATCATGATCTTGCTGTAAAAACTGGGAATATGCTGTGTGCTACACATCTGATTTTTTTCCTCAGATACATGTTTTTTCAGCTAAATTCATGATTTTGCTACTCTCTTTGAGCTACACATCTAATCACTAGCTCAGACACACGGTTTCAAATCTTGAAAACCTGGCATGTCACTTAAGTCTTACTCCTAGAGGGGGGACCGTTTCAGGTACCTTAGTACATGGCTGGATTGCTGTTGGGTATGTTCGCCTTATTTTTTTTTTTTGTTGCACTTACTCGCAAAGAGCTACTACGAGAAGTGGTGCCAGCAACTGCACTCTAAGTAGAAAAGAAAACATCCCAAATAGAACGGCGCCGCTATGGTGAAATGGAGTGCGGGGCATCTGCCCCAGGTAGAAAATAATCATCTACCACTTATATATGCTTCCTTTTAGTCGTCTTTTACGACACGCGGGAAATATGTCCAAAGGACTATTCTAAAGCCTGTGCCTGCAAGGCTTTGTTTACTTTGAGCAGTTTTTCTTCGCTGGGTTGCTGGTTCCTAGAATCTCGTACATTCCGTAAAACTCCTATGAACCCTGGTTGAAATTCCATGTATGGTATTCATTTCATAGATCTATGAAATGCAGTCTCCCTGATTATAGATAGATTTATTTTAATTTGCAAAAGAGTTTTGGCTAATTAGCCCTGCTAAATTTACCTTTCATAAGCCATTGACCATAATTGACTTTTCATCTTGGATAAAAATTTGCCATAAAAATGGCTTCTATTAATCCCATTATTTTTCTAGTTTGTCTTTCATTCAAAGCATGTTTTTGGCAAACAATATCGTATTTACTTGATTGTGAGCCGCGGCTTATAAAAATTTTTTTTTTAATCATTTTTGCGGCTTAAATTCAATGGCAGCTTACAATCAAAGGCGGCTTACATTTTTTTTGCGACTCCGATACTCTGTCATAAACCCATATAAGCACTGGCACAGTACCGGTATATGCGGCTTAAATTCAAGGGCGGCTTAAATTCAAAGGCGGCTTACATTTTTTCTTTGCGATGTCGATACTCCTGTCCAAACTTTATCGGTCAGCTTTATCAGTCATAAACCCATATAAGCAACGGCAGAGTACCGGTATATGCGGCTTACAATCAAAGGCAGCTTACATTTTTTCTTTGCGAGGCCGATACTCTGTCTAAACTTTATCGGTCAGCTTTATCAGTCATCAACCCATATAGACACCGGCACAGTACATGTATATGTGGCTCACATTCAAGGGCGGCTTGCGTTAAATTTTTAACACTATCACACATGCGGCTACAATCAATTCGCCAATTCGCTCCTTTTTTTAAATGATGAATAATTGTTTAAGAATTTTGCAAAATATGTTGGATTTGAAGCCTGTAAAAAATATTTATTTCACGTTTTTTTCTTCAGGATCAAATGGAATAAATCACGGCATAGAAATCTACGACGATGTCGTCGGATACAGTCGTGAGAGATTGAAGGAGTTCATGCAGAAATCCCCTGCTTTTGACAGGTAATTTTGAACTTAGTCGGTACTTGGGTGGTCTCTTGAATAATTGATGACAATTCTGAGGCATGCTCTGAGCAAAAGATTTGGTTTTAAATGTTTTAAGTTTATTGTGATTTTACTTCAAAGTTGTGGTGGTTAAAACGGTCTTGTGGTTATCATGTTGGCATCGCAATTCGAAGATCTCAGGTTTGAGTCCAGGCGAGTCCGGCTCGTTAATCCATCCCAACCACTCAACCCAGGGTGTAATAACAGAGCTGAATTCAGAATTTATTCAATATTTCATATCAGAAATAATTTTTTAGAAATATAATTTTTTACAATGTATTCGAAATAAAATATATTCAGTTCTGGACATCCCTGATTACATCCCGAGCTGTATTAAGCTGTTGGGAGGCAGGGATTCCCAAAGTGGAACATCTTTGGGTTTCAGAATCTAATCAGAAATTATAGATTGAACAAGCAAAGACATTTTTTTATTACCTCATAATTTTTGTTTAATTTTATACTTGTTTTTAAAAAAAATCAGAATCATCATTTTATTGTTTTCGAATTGTTGGAGAAATTGATTCCAGTAATTTATGATTCGGATATCCTGAATCAAATATTCTGATCAGCTCATGCAGAGAGGCAGAACCAGGGTTCGGGTGTCTGAAATGTTCATATCATTTTCTTCAGATGGACGAAAAAGCTTCAAAACTATCAACAATGCTATTTCATAAAAGTATTGATGATTTTGTGTGTACCTTTTTCACAGTCAGGGCTCTACCAGACACCCAAAATTTTATTTTTTTCGTGTGTCTGAAATATTGATATTATATTTTGGACGGAAAGGAAAACAAGAATCTATTTTACTTACCGGTACATTAGCAGGATTTTTGTTAATTGTTCTTATTTTTCAGGTTTGAATTCTGTGAGCCAAAATTTTCCGTGGGAAATTGCCTTCTGTTACCACCAGGTACATATTTCTTACAATAAGAGTAAAATAATATAAATTATTGAGGAATCGAAACCAATGTGCTTTGCAGTGTATCTTTCCAGTATTTGTAACCCTGTCCGTCTATAAGTGGCTGCTGTCACAGTGCTTTGGACAGGGTGATCCACTCTAAGAAGTGGCTATGAAAAAAAAAATTACTTTTTTTTATAGCCACTTCTTAGAGTGGATCACCCTGTCCAAGGCCCTGTAACAGCGTCTTTTCAACAACTCGAACCCTGTCCGTCCATAAGTACAGGGCCTTGGGCAGGATTATCCAATCCAGGAAGTGGCTATAAAAAATATTTTTCGCTTTCTCTCAACAGACACACCAGGATATGACAGAGTATACTGTGGAGCTGCTTGTCCTCCTGAATATGCAAATTATTTAATGAATTTATTGAACATCGGAGGCAAATTAGTTTTACCACTGGAAGATCAGGTAACGATTTTTGGAATAATTTTTTGATTATCAATTTAAATAACGGAACTACGGTTGGTCAGAAGTATTATAATAAACAAAAAAACTTTTTCTTAGAGAATTGTTAATGACATCAAAAATTTACATCTATTTTCTTGAATGTATATTTTTTTGAATATGCTGATTGCGAATCCCTGGGGAAAATCAAATTATTTATGATTCGCGAATCCTGAATTAAATCGAATATTTTGGATCGCCCCAAATGGAACCCGAGCGCCCCCTCCTGTTTTCCTCTTTTCTGATTTATGTGGGGTACGACTGGCTCTAGGGTTGCCATTCTCAGATGTATTCAAATTCAATCTCCCAATTGTGCCATTATAATTTGAATCCTTAGATCTTTCTGATTGTGTGGATCTTCACGTTTTTCAAACTCTTGCAAAGAAGTATCTTTTGAGAATGAAGATTTTTTAGCCTCAATTTCCATCCTTATGTAGCTCTTTGCACAATAATGATTTCGGATGGTGTGTATTAAAAGTTACTTAAAACCTTGCTCTGAGCTAAGTCGAATTGACACAATAGGAAAATGTCCCAAATGGAACTGAACCACCATGGTAATGTGCAGTGAGGGGTGCCCGTCCTGGGTGATATTGAAACCATCTACCACTTCCTTGTTTCCTTTTAATCGCATTTTACGACACGCAGGAAATATGTTAAGGAAAGCATGTAGTACCAGCAACTGCACTCTGAACAAAAAACATCCCAAATGGGACTGAACCACCACTGTGAAGTGCAGTGGATGGTGCTTACCCTGGATGTTGATAAAACCATTTACCATTTCTTCTTTTTTTTTAGTCATCTTTTACAAGACACAGGAAATTCATCATGGCTATTCTAAAACCGTACCTACACGGCTCATTTTCTATTTTTATTATTCTCAGCTCCAGGTGAAGACGAGGATAAACGATCAAGAATGGCATTCCAAGAATGCATTGGCTGTGTCGTTCGCTCAACTAATCGAACCAGATACTTCAAACAATAATTTGAAGATGACGAAACCACGTAAGTGACTCCAGTTTTTTTCCGCGATATTTGGAGATGTTGTACTGTCCTTCGGGAGACTCGTATTGTCAGAATCTTTTTTTTCTTCGTTTGTTTGAAACGTTTATATACACCCTGTAGGTACGGGCTTTAGACTGATCCTAACATATTACCTGCGTGTCGTAAAAGGCGACTAAAAGGTAGCAAAGAAGTGGTAGATGGTTTTACCATTGCCCAGGGCAGATACCACTCACTGCACTTTACCATGACGGTTTAGTTCCATTTGGGAAGTTTTCCGTTTAGAGTGCAGTTGCTGGTACTATATCACGTGTAGGTCTGCTTTTAAGTGGCCGTTGGTCAGTTCCTTTCAGGCACTGCTTCCGACCTTGCTCAGTGAATTTTAATAAAAAAAACATCATTTTTCTATGTTACTAAGTAAAACTTTAAACACATCAGCACTATTCCATAGCAGTATTGATGATTTTGAACCTTTTCGTACAGCTTGTTTGCTACCAGACACTCTGAGGGAGACATTTTTATCTTCTTTTTTTTTTTAAAAAAAATTCGCTTAAAGCAAGGCCCCAGGAGACAAATCATACTTGAAAATTCTAGCAAGAGATTGATCTTGAAATATTGCCCGTTTGCTAAATTTTCTTCTGATGTCACCTGGCTCATTCTGACAGACTGGGACCCCAGAACATCCTAAATATATTTTTTTCATTCATATTCGCTTTATGTTAAGATAAAATCAGCACTTGAAGGAACTGACTAACAGCCTCTTATAGGCCGAAGTGCTAACTATCGTTGACTAGAAGTTTATCATTCGGATACTGTTTCTATCCCATTTCATCTTGCTCATGTCTCCCACTCCTTATATGACCAATCACTGCACAATATGATGGTGTTGCATTGTGGGTGTGATCATTCATGCCTCACCCATGATGGTGTTGCATTGTGGGCGTGGTCATTCATGCATCACCCATGATATATATACTGCCATGCTGGTCTTCGAAGGTCATTCAGTATTTTATGTCGCTGTGGTCACACGCTATTCTGTTAAAGTTGTGTCTTTTATATTCTGGAACTTTGTTGGTTCTGCCTAATAAAATCTCTATATATATCAATGAACATGAAGTACAAGGGTCTTACTTCTGACAATCCCAGATGAATTACTTGCTTGAATTACGTACTTCCGACTATTTTACCATTTGAACCAACCAGGCGGGGTAAAAAAATATCCCAAGGATGAGTAAATTGGATGCATTTGGAGAGATGTGTGGGATGCAGGACTCGATTTAAAGATTCATAATTAACCTTGGCATTAGAAATTCAAACCCATTGCGAGTAGTAATTCTGCGTTACTGACACTTTTTAATGCCAGTTTTAAACCAAAATTAAAAACATAGCTTAATTTTAACCCAGGCTCTAAATATGTAATTCGAACCCTGATAGTATGTGTTACCTTATTCCATAACACGACGCAAAATAACCCAATTTTTTATGTTTATATTTTGATTTTGCAAAAATATTTTTCCACACAGCTGAGCGAAACACCCACTCCTTACAAGAGCTCTGTCGGTTTTGCATTCGTCGAGCTATCCGGAACAAGTTCAAAGTTGAATTGCCACCAAAGAAGAAGAGAGTTAAAAGAGAAAGGCATCGATCTGTCGGTGAGAATATTTTTTTGCAGAATTTCACTCAAAATAATATCAGAAATCTAAGTGATTCATTTGTTATGAATCGATTGTAAAATTGTTACATTTCAAATCTAATGCTATTAAAAAAATATGAGTAAAGATCAATTTTTTAATAGAGAAGTGGTGAATGGTTTTACAGACACAAAGATACCACTCACTGTACTTTATGGGCTCCTTTCAGGCTCTACATCTGATCTTGCTTTCAATAAAAAGTCTTGTGAACATTAAACTATGAACTTTTGTCTTAGGGTAAGTTAGATTCTTGTTTTTATCCTGTGGGAGAGGAAAGCCGAGAATATTAAGATATTTCTCATTTTTGCCTGTGTATGGACCTAGTTGGTGGAGAAGTTCCATGAACCGACGTGTCAGGATAAGTTAGAATATAGTTTTTATCCTATGGGAGTGGAAAGCCTATGGCGGGTTAAACATATGGCGAGCTACAACTTCTTGTAGTGAAGGATTTTAGCTCAAGATATTTCTCATTTTTTCCTGTGCATGGACCTCGTTGGTGGAGGAACTCCATGAACCGACGTGTCAGGATAAGTTAGAATATAGTTTTTATCCTATGGGAGAGGAAAGCCTATGGCGGGTTAAACATAGGGCGAGCTACAACTTCTTGTAGTGAAGGATTTTAGCTCAAGATATTTCTCATTTTTTCCTGTGCATGGACCACGTTGGTGGAGGAACTCCATGAACCGACGTGTCAGGATAAGTTAGAATATCGTTTTTATCCTATGGGAGAGGAAAGCCTATGGCGGGTTAAACATATGGCGAGCTACAACTTCTTGTAGTGAAGGATTTTACCTCAAGATATTTCTCATTTTTTCCTGTGCATGGACCTCGTTGGTGGATGGGCTCCATGAATCGTCGTGCATCGGCGAAACAACCAGCAGACCTCTCATATATTATCGTCCCCCCAAAGGATTCAAACATACATCAGGACGAACAGATGCGTTGAGATGTGTAGCTCAAAGTGTATTTTTAACTCTTGACCGATTAAGCTAACTGGGTCTTATTAACAGGTATTGAAGAAAACATCACTGCAAGACGTCGTGAATTCCGCAGGTTAAGACGAAGACGCTTAAATACAACCGGTGAAAGCGGCACGAGACGACGGAGACGGATGAATACAACGGGAGATGATGACCATGCTGAGTCATCATCTAATTCTGATGAGTCATCTGATGGTGACCATGATATTGGTAAGAATGCTTTTCATAATTGTGAAACACAAATATGAACACCTCTGTGAAGGAGGTGATTAGAAATCAAAATGTGAATGAATAAGAAATATTCATTTATTGCCCTGTTATTTTGTCAATGAGAAGGTGAAGCTGTTTTTTGATTACTAAATAACATAACATTTCTATTTCGACAAACCATCCAGACACAGTGAGATAATCAAAACCAAACAAAGAGGATGAAAAGTCACAAAAAACTGGCAAAATCTATAAAGATTTAAAACGCATATAATATGAGTTTATGCCCGTTTTTACCTACACACAAAACTCACACACAAACTAAGAAAAAAAAACACGAGATATTCCACCCTGACACTTGAAATTGGATTTTTATTCACCGGGCATGCATACTTTGTGTACGGCTTTATAGGAGGCAGCCCTCGCAATCTATTGGGGTGCCTGGTTAGCTCAATCGGGTTACTTAGCCAGTTTACATCAAGATTCTGTTTTCACATTGACCAGAGTAAAAAAACACTCCCCTAACAAAACTCAGATTAAGCATCCTGATATAGAATTGCTATTAATTGTGGTAGCAATTTTTCAGTTTACCAAATTTTTTTTTTTCAAAAAAAGCCACTAAAGTGCAAAAGCTACATGAAATGCAGGAATAGAAACTAAGAAGCCCCATCCCTGATAGATTACGAGAGTCAATTACGAGAGTTTTAAAGCCTTGTAGATCAACAAGATTAGGAAAGCAGTGAGAACGCAAGGAATTCCAAAGTTCAGAGATTCTTGGGAATTCTTGACTGACTGATACAGTTAGACTGGTGCTGCTTGTGCTCGACTGTAAACCATTCCCCCTTACTCCGGGCATACTTTTTATTATTAAAAACATGTACCATTTGTTTGATAGATGAAGACATGGAACGATCAGATTACTCGGTTTCAAAAAAAGCTCTCAAACCTGAAACATCTGCGACGACAGCTGAGCAGAACATTCGTGAGACAACAATGGCAGCGGAAGAAAATACTTTGGCCGACGACACAAACGATATTACGCTGAGCGATCCTGACAATGAAAGTGAAGGTATTGTCACCATATAGCAGAATCATGATTATTGTGTATCCTGTAGGTACGGGGTTTAGAATAGTCCTAACGTATTTCCTGCGTATCGTAAGAGGCGACTAAAAGGAAGCAAAGAAGTGGTAGATGGTTCTTCCATCGCCCAGGGCAGATATCACTCACTGCACTTTACCATGGCGGTTCAGTTCCATTTGGGATGTTTTCAGCTTAGAGTGCAGTTGCTGGTACTAAATCTTTCAATATCTCTGTGCTATTAAGTGGCATTAGTTGGTGCCTTTTTCTCGTGTTTTATCATTTCATCTTGTGTGGAACATATTAGGAACCGGTAAGGTTATCGAGCATCGTCCCACGGTTGTGTGTGGGTTGCAATCAGGGGCGACAAAATCGGATATATTTTGATTCCGGAATCGAATGATTTTCCCGAATCAAATATTCGAATCGGAAGTCATGTAGTAAACAAATAAAGACATCTTTCTTATCAACTAATAATTTACGTGATAATTCACACCTATTTGTGAAAAACTTTTTATAATTATCATTTTGTTGATTTCAAATTGTTGCAGAAATCGAATTGAATAATTTATGATTAGAACATTCCAAATCAAATATTTTGGACAGTTCTAGTTGCAATGCCTCGCCCAGGGGCACCTCACACGTACTGCTCATTGACGCCTTTTTTCGTCCATCTTTAACATACACCGTTTGGGATCGAACCTGCGCCATGCGTTAATGTTCGACTGCTATTGTCGGTTTCATCACGCCACCACAGCCCACAACATTCAAAGAAAGTTATAGTTATGTTTTCTGTTGTTGTGAGATATATATTTTCTCCATGTCGCAATAGGAAATTGAAAACATACTTTAAATAGATTGTTTTAATTGCCCAGGGAAGATACCACTCATTGCACTCCACTTAACTGCACTTCATTTTTCTTTTTTTTCAGGAAATTCACCTCCCAAACCTGATGACACAAAGGAGTGCAAGGAAGATAGAAATAATGGAGAAGGAAACTCTAGAGGTTGGTAGCAGATAGGGATGTCTGAAATAATCGAATGAAGCGCATTTATTTCATGCTATATGTCTTTGATAGCGATATTCCTGGGTTTACTCTCCTGTAGGATATTAACAAAAATCCCATCCCATTTTATATATACTTTTTTATTCACTTACAGGTGAAAGTTCTTCAGCATCAAGACACAGTTCAAAACGATATCGGTTCAGATTTTTACGATCAAGACCGAATAACAACAATTCTACTGGTGATGAACAAACTCAACAGGGCCAGGGCGACGACACAAGTACAAGGTAGATAGATAGAAAATTATACCGAATGATCCGAGTAGGTGCTGACTAGGGCTTGGCAATTCGATTCGGTGATTCGAATCGATTCGAAGCACGATGGGTGCCAGATTAGCTCAATCGGTAAAGCGTTTGGAATACGCTTCGAGCTACGCATCTCTGATCGTCACGACGCAGGTTTGAATTCTGTGAGGGTTAATGATTATATGCGAGAGGTCTGCTGGACGCCTCACCGGAGTACAGAACAGTGGTTCACGTAAGCACCGCTTATGGCTTCCTCCACCAACCAGGTCCATGAACAGGAAAAATGAGAGGAACTATGATCCAAAAATCTTCACCCCTATTCAGAACTGGTATATGCACGAGAGGCCGTGGTTCGCCACATGGTTAAGCTGTATCCTCGGCTTACCTTCCCCTAAGGATAAAAATGATATCCTATCCTACGATCGATTCGAATCAATCACGAACCATTCATAAGAACAAAAACTTGTTATATGAACTAGAATTGTCATTTTTAACGACAAAATGCAATCGATTTTGGTCAAAGTTGACCAAAATCGATTGTATTTAGTCGTTAAAATATGGAAATCGATGCTCTAAGTGTGATTTGAAAATACAATACAAACTATAAATTTCCCCGTTTCACGATGGAGACAAGTTACAATAATAGTAAAATGGGATATTTGTTGTATACATAGAATTAGTGATTCGATCCGATTCGAAAAAAATATACCTGTATAATGAATACTAGAAAAGCATTCATAACGGATACTGAATGAGTCGAGTAGGTGCTAAATTACCCATAATAAATTTATTTATGTCATGGCACTTAAACGAAACAGAATCCAAATCCGAAGCAGCTGTATCTGAGCGAATCCCGCTGAATTTGGCTCTGGTAATCCCATCCATGAAGACCTCTACCCGCTTATATGGCAAAGAGCCATAATATACCATTTTAAGGCGAAATTTGATCGTTGGTTTTACCAGCCTAGAGCATATACCACCACCCCCTGTACTTTACCATAGTGGTTCAGATCAATTTGGGGGGTTACTCACTTAGAGTGCAGTTGCTGGTACTACATCTTTAAGTAGCCCTTTGCTATCAAGTGGTCGTTAGTTGGTTCCGTCTAGGTACCGGCCTTGCCCGGAGTAAATTTCAGTAAAAAAATTTAGCACAATACCACACTGTTGTAGTGGTGCCGGCTGAGTGGTATCTGCCCTGGGCAATGCTACTATCTACCACTTAATGTTAAAATAATTTTTACTTTTCCCACAGGACTATAATTGTGGAAGAGAACACGGATGCACAACCAGAAATTGGAGAAGGTTGGAACTTCAGTTCTTTAATAATTTCCTATTAATATTATTTTTCGACTGCACTGCGTTATGTCAGCTACTCAGACACAGGAATAGTTATTATTAGGTTTTATGACACGGCACCAATAATTGTTAAATATTCATAATGGATCTTCAAGGATCTAATTCCATAAATAAAAGTAATCAAAATCATCAATACTGCTATGATGAGTACGTTGCCAGAATCGGTCTATTGATTCGGGGATTTTTTGTGATGTATTCAAAAAGCATTTTAGCAGCAATGATATAATTAATGCGGGAGAGGAAAGCCAAGAATACAACTAAAACATATGGCGAACCAGACCTCATTTGCAGACACCAGTTCTAAATCTGGGTGAAATATTTTTGATTAACCTTTCTCATTTTTCCTGTGCATGGGCCTGCTTTTTGGAGGAAGTGTGAGCACCGGTGCATGCACCGGTGGGGTGTCCATCGCACCTCTCGCATATAATCATCATATCTCACAGGATTCGAACTTCTTGACGATCAGAGATGCGTAGCTCAAAGCGTATGATCAGTGCTTACTTGAACCATCATGCACCGGCGAGGTCTCCATCAGACCTCTCGTATATAATCATCATATCTCACAGGATTTGAACTTCTTGACGATCGGAGATGTAAGCTCAAAGCGTATTCCCAACGCTTTACCTATGAGATAAAATATGAATCCATTTAAAAGAGTTAACGATGATAATGAACGAAAAAATTTGTCTAAACACCATTATCGTGGGTACGATGGCCTAGTGATTAAA
Organism: Styela plicata; assembly: GCA_963675895.2. NCBI lineage: Eukaryota > Metazoa > Chordata > Ascidiacea > Stolidobranchia > Styelidae > Styela > Styela plicata. The sequence continues at coordinate 2,034,987 of OZ023140.1, read as the reverse complement.
CATATCAGCATCTCAGGTTCGAGTCTCGGCAAGTCCAACTCGTTAATCCATGCCAACCACAGAACCCAGTGTGTAATAACTTCGGTAGGCTAAGTCGAAAAGAAGAAAAGATCATATCTTTCCAACAATTCTGACCCTGTCCGTCTATAAGTGGCCCTTGGTACAGGGCCATGAGCAGGGCGATCCACTCCAAGAAATGTATATAAAAAAATGTTAAGTATGAGTCATTGATGGATCGTGCCGACAAGGCACGTTTCATCAGTGACTCAGGCTCAACAAAATTATTTTCTGAATGTGTATATTGATTTAAAAAAAAAATTCAAAAATGTAACTGAAATACATAATCTCTAGGTGAAGACGAAGGAATCACGGAGAGAAGAGTGGTTCGATCACTTCGGCCGAGTCGGTTCGCGTATGCGCTCATGAGAGGATTGAGAAGGATCAGAGAACAACGGAGCGAGGGACCGCCGACCACATTACAGGAAATGCTGAATGAACCCGTGAGTCAAGTTACATCCAGGGTGATAAACACTGGTGACAAAGCTATGGGTATACGCCGCACCGCAGTATTGAGTAGGGGGCAACCCTGACACCAAGTCTGCCCATCCATTTATATCCTTCAGTTTTGTAATCAGATTGAATCTGGCATGATAATTGCTCTTGCATTCGGCGCAACCAATATTCATTTTTTATTGAAATTCACTCTAAGCAAAGTCGAAAGCAGCTCCTAAAGGAAACCAACCAACGGCCACTCAATAGCAAAGAGCTACCGGTACTAAAAGATGTAGTACCGACAACTGCACTACAATCGAAAAACATCTCAAATGAAACTGAACCGCCATGGTAAAGTGCAGTGAGTGGTATCTGCCCTGGGTGATGATACCACTTCTTTGTTTCCTTTTGGTCGCCTCTTACGACACGCAGGACATACGCTAGGACTATTTTAAAGCCCATACCTACAGGGCATGAATCCAGGGGTAAATCCAACCCATCTTATCTGAGATTTTGGAAGGAGACAATCCTAACACTAAGTGTGTCCATTTAATATTAAGTTTGAAATTAAATTGAATGAAAATACGTAAAGAATTACTCTTGCATTCAGCGATATCACATATTACTTTCTTTGGTGCAAAATATTGATGAGTGATTTAGCTCGACACCATCTTTTCCCAGTCTTAAAATTCCATTTAATAAAACCTAATTCCACTCTTTCTTCAATTCCAGGACAGTCCAAGCGATCGTCGATCGGAAAATGATGAAATCGACGAACCAATCAACACCGACTCTGATTCCGAAAATGAAGAATTTTTCAAACCACTTGCCGAGACGTCGTTTACGATAGCTGTTCGCAAACTACCACTTCCTCCAAAATTGATAAGTTTTATGCTTTACAACAGACAATGATAGTATCCGCGGTCCCAAGTTGAACAACACGACTCGGATTTTTTCAATATAACAACTTTCTTTTGGTCCAGTTCACATGAACTCTGATGGGATTTCATTTTTATCCTGCGGGAGAGGAAAGCAGAGAATACAGCTTAATCATATGGCTACCTCTCGTGCAGATACCAGTTCCGAATAAGGGTGAACTATTTTGGCTTACATGTTTCTCAATGTCCTGTACCTGGACCTATCCGTGCTTTTGTGAATGACCATGCACCGGCAAGGCGTCCATCAGACCCTTCGCATATTATCATCATCCCTCACAGGATTTGAACTACTTGTGCGCCTATGTGTGAGCGGATCCGATGCTTTAAGCAAGGATGCTATAGAATGAGAATTTTCAGAACTTGAATGATTTTAATATGTCAACCTTCTCTGGGTTGGATTTAGAAGTGCTAACTCATTTGCAAGTTTACTGCGATTTGGGAGATTCAAAATTATTTTTCATTTCCCCATTGGGTATATAGTAGAAGTAGGATGAAATCAGGACTAGATCACATAAGGAAATAAGGAACCTCAAGGAATCAATCTCTCATCCTTGAAATAAATATTTTAAAATTTCATCGCGACTCTGTAAGAGTTTTGTGCGAAGTTCTGGAAACCTGTAATCCCTCTAGTATAGACTTGGTCAAGTTTTATTTTGTTGTTTATTTATTAATAGCCACTTCTCAGAGGGTGGATCACCCTGCCCAATGCCCAATGTAATAGCGGGAACTTATAGATGGACATTGTTACAATTACCGGAAAGATATGATCTGTTCCCATGTCATTTTTTTGTATGGACAAAAAAAGCTTCAAAATCATCAACACTGCTATTTTATAGCAGTATCGATGATTATGAACTTTTTTTTTACAGTTTTATTACTACCAGGCACTCAAAAAGGGACGTTTTTTTCTACCATAAAACATTGCCAATATGCTTCTGGTGGAACCCATTCCCTTGAGGTGGGTAAGTAGTAGAGAAGCTGACATTCTGCAAGTCTGGAATACATAATCGGAAAGCCAGAACAGAAAACTTACTCCAATACAACGGCTCAAGATTAGCCAATAGCCTCCTCTATAGATGAGAAAAGCAGGCAGATTTAATTCAAAAAACTTCAAATTTTCCTATGTTTCGTTTCCACGGCTGAAATTTTCATTCATATTGTTTTACTATCAGATTTTTCAGTCTCTTTCCAAAATTTAAGCTTTGGAAAACGCCAATATAGGTGCATTACAGCCTCACATCTTTTATATTTCATGTTTTTTTTAATTATTATTTTCAAGTTCACTTATTTCCACTGACTTGATTCCAACATTTTGTGCTCATGATCAAAAATATAGAGCACAACCGGTGGAAGCAAAAACCGTGTAATTTACCCAAGTTTCGTTCTTTTGTTCAAAAAAAATCTTCATCAGGGCACGGTTTGAAATTTTGTGCACATATTTCAAAAAATGAGTCGAATATTCAAATACGTTCAAATATTTTGGGCTACGACATAAACTAAATATGGCAACAAATTTTTGAGGCAAAAGTTCAATTTCAAGGTGCAAATTACACGAGAGTACGAGAATATTACTCTCGTCTGTACTCGCATCAAGAAGACATTTACGAGAGTATTCAAATACCCGTGAGAAAAGCAACTTTTAAATAAAATGGAATTATTTGCATCTTTCAAATGTGGTAATTTTCCTACAATCATTTAAAACATACTTGATGACTTTTGATGACGAGGAATTAACAAGTCCTTATTATTAAGCACAGAATTGGAATGAAAGTGTTTTTTTACAAAAATGTCATAATTTATTTCAGAAATACTCGTGTGTTGAAAAAAACAGAATATAGCATACTGTATTTTACTGGTTCAGTGTAGTCATGTTAAAACTGTGTTTATTAATTTTCATTAGTTCTGGGAAACTTTGGTGCAACCAGGCGAGCAAAATGTCAGCTGCTCTGACTCTCAAAGAAAATTCAGCAAAGGGCCAATGTTTATTTATTTTTTATTGAATTTCACTCCGAGCAAGGCCGGAAGCAGAGCCTAACAGGACCAACTAACGGCCACTTAATAGCAATGAGCTGCTACAAGATGCAGTACCAGCAACTGCACTCTAAGCGGAAACCATTCCAAACAGAACTGAACCACCATGCTAAAGTGCAATGAGTGGTATCTGCCATGGGTGATAGTAAAACCAACCACCACTTCTTTTTTCCTTTCGGTAGCCTCTTACGACATGCAGAATATACGTTAGGACTAATCTAACACCCGTACCAACAGGGCCGTATATATTCAGAATCTAGAAGACTTTGAATGTCTCGTTTTGAGTGTCTAGTAGCAACTAAACTATGGAAAAAGGTTTAAAATCATCAATACTTCTATGAAATAGCAGTGTTGATGGTTTTGAAGCTTTTTTGATCATTTGAAGAAAATAACATAAACGTCACTCCAAAAAGGCTGCGCTAATCATGAAGTAAAAGATGAAGAGTTGATACATCATATAGAAAAAGGTTCATAATCATCAATACTGCTACGAAATAGCAGTGTTGATGGTTTTCAAACTTTTTCGACAATTCAAATAAGATAACATATACGTTTTGGACTAAGAAAGAAAAGGAGTTTGATAGACACTCAAGAAAGTACGCTAATCATAAGAGATGATGTGTCACGAAATATTTTACATTTAATAAATTTTCTCCTGATGAACCCATTTCCTTCATGTGTCTGAGTAGCTGACATTCCACCAGTCTGGGGTCGCCCTAGCCAGTTTTCAATACTTTGCCAAATGTTAATGAGGAGTGCCATCGAATTTTTTATTTCTTTGTCTTGAAATCATTTTCTTTTACAATGGTAATAATTTGTAAGCTGAAGGATATTTTTTTGCATTATTTGACTATGAAAACACTTTAATATTCACCTTATAGTGCATTTTTCGTGTTTAAGGAGCCTACGATAAGCTGGGCGGCATATCCATGGGACCGTGAATACCGGTATTGAGTTTTTCAAAATATCATATCGCGTTAGTTTTCGCGATGTCGGTTTGCCGTTATACCGGTATTTCGTGACATTCCGCCAAAAATGTTTATGAGTTGATGCATTATCGAGTTAAGTAACAACAAAAAACTGGTCTTTAGACCACTTACACCTGCTGATATGCCTCGATTGAACTTTTGCAATGTCATGAAACAACAACCCGCATTTAGAGGTCGCGCATCACGTGGCTCTTTGGGAATGACAAAATAGCATGTTTTTGATAGCAGAAAATGGCTTGGCATACCAGTAATACCGACATTTTGACGGTGGTATGCCAGTACTAAATATCCCTTATCTCGCCCAGCTCTACCTAAGAAATAGTACTTCTAGATACAATATTTGATTCCATTCTGATACATGTACGATTTGAAATTTTTTTATAACTGCTCTTTTTTGAGTGGGTCACCCTGAACAAGACCACGTACTAGCGACGACCTATAGCTGGGCAAGGGGAGTATTGTTGGAAATATATCTTTTCCGATTCGGCCTAGCCTGCTCAGGTTATTACACCCTGAGTTTGGAAGTCTGTTATTCTGTATTATTCAGCACAGCAAAAACATTTGAGCAAAAATGTTATTGATTTTTCGTGAAAATTCATCCATTTATCAAATTTTTCTGTTCATTTGGGAATAAAATTACAACCAAGACTTCTCGTGCCGTCACCAGTTGTACGACTGAAGTAGAGATTCACCTAATGATTTGTCAATTTCACTTGTTCGCTGAATTTCTTGGTGGGGCTGGGCAATTGAATTTGGTGATTCGAAGCACGATTTATTTGACTCCGCTGTGCATCGATCATAAGAGCGAAAACTTGCACAAAATGAAGTGGAATATTTATATTTTCAAATATCGCTTCTGCCTGTAACGATGAGGTGTGAATTCAAACTACTTTGCCTGTTTCAGTTTCCTTTCGGCCTTGTCGACTTCTTTATTTTGATATTAGAGGCAAACTATTGTAGTTAAAGCAGATTATTGCTGTTCACATGGAATTTATGATTCGATCAGATTAAAAAAATACTATAGATGGATTTATTTCGACCTTCTCGTCGTGACAATAGTATTTTTTTTTTTATTATTGAAATTCACTCTAAGCAAGATCGGGAGCAGCTCCTCTAAGTGTGAGGCGCGATGGCCTAGTCGTTAAACATGTTGGCATCGCAGGGTAACTTGGGTAGGCTAAGCCAAACAGGATAAGATGATATCTCCAGTAATTGTAACCCTGTCCGTCTATAAGTGGCCTCTGTTACAGGGCCTTGGACATGGTGATCCACTCTAAGAAGTGGCTTTAAAAAAAAAAGTGATACCAACCAACGGTCACTCAATAGCAAAGAGCTACTAAACGATGTAGTACCAGCAACTGCACTCTAACCTGAAAACATATTGAAAAATCAATGTCGATTTACACTTGACAAATAATTCTATCCTAATCAGATTTGAATTCCAAATTTGCTTCCCTGATTGTTGGCCTATAAAGTGAATATAGATTTGTTTATTCTGCTACGATATTAATCTAGTATTAATGTAATAGAATTTTTGCTGCTTTTGAAAATATCATGAGTATTACTGTAAATAGTATAGTACTTTCAGATAAGATTCGTTGCAAATTTCTGTACATATTTCTTTATTAAAATACGTTCCTGTGAAAACTCTCAATTGGATTTCAAGACTCTGGTGTGGAACTGAACAGTAGGGAGTATATTAGGGTGCACGGTTAGCTCGATTGGTAATAGTGTTGGGAATACGCTTCGATCTACGCATCTCTGATCGTAATGAAGCAGGTTCGAATCCTGAAGAGATGATGATTATCTGTTAGGCGCCTCGCCGGTGCACGGTGGCTAAGTGCTGCTTACAGATTCCTCACCCAACCAGGTCCATGCACATTAAAAATGAGAAATATGATAGCCAAAAAAACCTTCACCTCAGATTAGGAACTGGTATCTGCACAAGAAGTCGTGTTTGCCATATTTAAGCTGTATTTTCGGCTTTCCTCTCCCGCAGGATGAAAATGAAATCCTATCTCGAGCAGAGCCTAAACACAGACAGCTGGAGAACAGAGTCACCACACTTAGTCTCACATTTGTAAGTCCGGAGATCGATTTCTCAAACAACATAAAAAACAATGCCAGATTTCTCACAGATCCCACTTGACAATCATTACCGGGCAGACAAGCACCGATTTCACATGTTGAGAGGCGCACTAGAGCTTGACTAACCGGCTATGAAAACTCCCAAACGCGTGAAGGGACTCACTCAGCCTTACCCAAACTCTTGGCATGTATCTCTGCTGACGCGACCCAGTCCTTGTTCCCCCATTCCAAATGATACAAAATTTAATTTTCATAATTCGCTATATTACTTGTGCACAATACTTGGAAAACTTTAAATAATAAAAAACAAAGAAACTAGTAAATAAACAATAAAACAGAAAGAACAAAATAAATGAATAAAAATGGAAATAGTGTTGAATAAGGACTAAACTTTTAAGCAAGGCTGCTCACAATTCAAACCCAAACTTCTAAAAGCTGTTACACAGCATTAATCTTTGCAAGCACAGGCCATCGACAAGGAGCACATCAGTGGTTGATGCTTAGACCCAAAGAAAGATATGATAATTCATGAACCCCGTTTAAGGGGGGACCAAAACACGCCACAACATGGATGGGCCGAATTTCTGGCTGCTGTTTCCACCAAATAATTTATTTAAAGCAAAGACCAAGAGCTTCTTAACGGCACACCAGTATCTTTTGGGACTTTTCGAATGCGCTCCAGTAAGTTTTAATTATAAACTACAGATAAATCATGATTTCAAAATCCATAAAAGGGACATGGCTGAGTCAAAGACCTGAGCCAACGTATTAAAATAGCTTGTGGCAGCTAAAAGCAGGTTGCATTTGGTGTCTAAAAAGATTAAAATTGGTTAAATATTTTGGATAAAACATTTAAATCATTTTGACTAAAACACTAAAGAAAGATTAGAATTTAAAAATCTGCCTCTAAAGTGAATTTCATGTCCTCTGAATTTGACATCACGCCAGCTTTTTGGTACTCGCCGACACGTTTTTCAAAGAAATTTGTTTTTCCTTCGAGCGAGATGAGTTCCATGAAGTCAAAAGGGTTCTCCACATTGTACACCTGGAAATTAAAATATATATTTTTATTACCAAAGTTTGACTTTTGGCCAAAAACTTCAATATGAATGAAGAAATACAGCACTTCGGCAAATATTAGCAAATTCAGGGTGGCGAAATATATTTTTCGGGTATCCGAAATGTTACCGTAGTTCAAGTGGTCAATAGTTAAGCTTCCTTTCGGCCCTACTTTTAAGGTCGCTTGAACTTTGAATAAATTGATCCACAGAAAACCAAGATAGTCAACGCCTAGCATGCAACCAAGCAGTTCCCCAAAGTTACATCTCTTGGCATTGGCTGAGGAAAGTAAGAGGCCATCATAATTAAGGTAGGAATATTATAGAGATATATTTCTTACCTTTGGACAATCTAGAGCAACCAACAATCTATCGGCTACAAATTCGATATATTGCTTCATCAATGTGTTGTTCATACCGATAAGTGCAACTGGGAGAGCTTCGGTCAGGAATTTCTGTAAAAAAAAATTTGAATCCTTGCGGAAGGGAAAGAATCTAATACCACTTTAGTATGATAGCCCAATCGCCCATATTAGGTTGGATTCTGCGTTTGAATGGGTTCAATTTCAGTTTGTTCTTTGGGGCAAATTGGTGGACTTGTTTTCGGTCAAGGAGTACTGCTATAAAAAAAAAAAAAAGTTTGTTCTTTGTGGCAAATTGGTGGACTTGTTGTCGGTCAAGGAGTACTGCTATGAAAAAAAAAAAAAGTTTGTTCTTTGGGGCAAATTGGTGGACTTGTTGTCGGGAAAAAAAAAAAAAGAGTACAGTTGTTGGCATTTTTAGCTCAAGTGGTGCCCTCCTTCTGGCACCACTTTCGCTTTGCTTGCAAACTTGTTCCACGTTAACAAAAATATTATCTGGAAAAGCCAGGATGATCTTACCTGTTCTATTCTGACTGCATCTTTAACAATCATAGTAACCCGTTCCTGGCTTGGCTTCTGGACCAAGTGCTTGTACATAAGGCAGGCAAAATCACAGTGTAGACCCTGGAATATAAACAAGGAATGTTGACAAATTCCAAAGGTAAAATAGAATTGAAGAACTAGAATTCATCCACCCTTATCAGAAGACGAAGCATCTTGTTAGAAATGAGTTGCTGATGGATCCTGTCGGTGAGATGTGGTCTCTATGTGGCTTTACTAAGCTTTACAAAATAAAATTTATTTGGACCGAATAAGAAAATCAATTTAGGATTACAAGACCTGCGTAACAAATTGATAGCATTATAGTCTCTATTTGTATTACTGGCACAGCATTGATATAGTTCAGATATAGATACCATTAGTGCGAAACAGGGTTTAGAATAAGAGGCAACTAAAAGGAAGCAAAGAAGTGTTTGATCCAGAAAAGGCCAACAAAAAATTGCATACGGTAAATACAACAGAAGTGTACCTCATCTCTGCTGATAAGTTCATTAGAGAAAGTCAATCCCGGCATAAGTCCTCGCTTTTTCAGCCAGAAGATGGCAGCAAATGACCCACTGAAGAAGATTCCTTCGACAGATGCAAACGCAATGACACGCTCCCCATACGTTGAGTTCTGGTCGTTGATCCATTTCAAAGCCCAATCTGCTTTCTCACGGACGCATGGCATGGTTTCGATTGCATTGAAGAGGTAGTTTCTGAAGAACATAGATTAGTATTCAAAAATCAAATAAGTGGTAGACTGTTTCACCATTGTCCAGGGCAGATACCACTCACTGCACTTTACCACGGCGGTTCAGTCAAGTTTGGGATGTTCTCCGTTTAGAGTGCAGTTGCTGGTACATCTTTTAGTAACTCTTCGCTATTAAAGTGGCCGTTAGCTGGTTCCTTTTAGGCTCTGCTTCAGGCCTTTCTCTGAGTGAATTCCAATAAAAGAAAAAATAGAAACTGGAAGTGCAAGCTTGATATTCAAACTTTGAAGCCCCTTTAAAAACAATAATTTTCCCTTGGCCGACCTCGTAGCAAAGATACATCAAATTTTGCTGCATAAAAATTATGATACAATCATTTGTGGGAAAAACTGGGAAGCATTAGCTTTGTTTCATGAAACTTTCAAATTTTAAAACTACAATTAGAGTTTTAATTTATTTAACCGCCATTCTGTAACATCTCATTAACACATCAAATATTTTACTAATCTATTAAAATTACAAACTCAAACCCACCTTTCTTTAGGATCTCTGATGTATGTGTTGATCAATAAGGAATACATTTCAGAGTGAATATTTTCAATCGCAATTTGGAATCCGTAGAAAAATCTGGCTTCCGTGATCTGGACTTCTTGTGCAAATCTTTCAACCTGGATAAAAAGAAATATGAACGTCTGATTATTAAACCTAATTCAACAGCAGCGGCAACTTAACCGATCGGCTTTGCAAGATAACAATTCTCGTTATATATAGGAGTAAAATAAGAACCACCAAACGAACGATGTTTATTGCCGATATTTCAGATGTTCACATGAAACAACTTCTTCAGTGCGGTGGAAAATTAAAGCATCTTAATTCAATATTTCTGCAGTGTGCATAGTCATTGTCAGTATCACTGATTATGCTTTTTTATTCTCCTCCAATATGAAAATAACAGATTCGGAGGTATTGTTTAGTGGAACTGTAAAACTCTCCTTGTTTACTTACACGATTTTCAGATCCGTATATGGCTGTGGACACAATGATACTTGAATGAGATAACATCAAAGCCAAAGAACAGAAATAATATAATATTACAAGTGTATTTGTAAGCTCTCTTAGGTCAAAGCCTAACTTCTTCAGACAAAACAAGATATGATGCAATTTTGTGGATAGAGATCATGCCATTTCTGTTCATGAAAATAATCAGTGGCAAAAACTCTTCATTCTTTCCACTTAAGCTGGAAATCTCATTTCCTTGGATATTTAAAATTTCCAAACACTTCATTAATTTCAAGCGATCTATGAATTATCGGCCTTAAGTAAATCACTCAATGTATTTGAGTGCTCTGGGTGAACGGTTATACCATGGATATAAATCCCGATGTTGCTGCATGATAGGCAGACCCAGGAGTATCGGAAGGATAAGAATATTTTAGACAACTAAGCTAATAGTTCGTCAAGAGAATTAATGACTCTGAAATTCAGATTCTACAACGCTTACTTCAGCAATGATGAAGATAATATATCCACTCGCTTATCCATGCCCACCACTCAACCCAGGGTGTAATAACTTCGGTAGGCTAAGCCGAACAGGAAAAGATCATATCTTTCCAGTAATTGTAACCATGTCCATAATAAGTTTCTGACAAAGCAAAGCAAACACTCACCAAATTCTCGTTGACAATTCCATCAGAAGCAGCAAAGAAAGCCAGAACATGCGAAATAAATTTCCTTTCATTGGGTTTCAAGGCTTGCCAGTGAACCATGTCTTTGGAGAGATCAACCTGAGAAAAAGTGATTGAATATTTCACAGTATAACCTTGAATTCACAAGTTAATTAGTCAATTAGTGGCTCTTCGCTATTGAGTGGCCGTTGGTTGGTTCCCCAATGTAGGTTGCTTTACCACAGTCCTGGGCAGATACCACTCACTCCATTCCACATTAAAACAGTTCAGAAATTTTCGTTATCAATCAACTTGTTTACAAGATTGTACTATAAACCGGTGAAAATATGCAATTTATTTAATCACTATCAGGGCGATGCACTATAACTGAAGACTTGATCCAATTAAACACAAACCTCTTCAGCAGTCCAGAAGGAGGCTTCTGCTTTCTTGTACATTTTCCAAATATCATGATATTCGATCGGGAAGATTACAAAACGACGAGGGTTCTCACGAAGAAGTGGTTCTTTTTCTTTGTCGAACTGCAAACAGAAAATAATGTTTCAACATTTCAAGTAAACTAAATTTCTGATATTTAACCATATTTGCCTATTTTGCAAAGTTTTGTGTTAAAATATGCCAAATGCAACTAACAATACTATTGTACAAATACTGGGAAAAGGGACAAGGTTATCATAATATGGGCGAAAAATGGAAGTGGTATTTTGACACTACATTCCCAATGCATACACTTAACTTTCATGCTTCCCAATGCCGCCCAGAGACCAAAGATCGGCAACTACACCTTTTAGAAGGATAAGAAAACACTACAAAGGTGGGGCTTATTAAGTTACATTTTCCTACGTGGTAGAACCTCATGCTAACCAAAGGGTAATGTTTTAAGCTGTAATTGCCCCCCCAAAGCATAAAGAGTACTGCTAAAACCATAAGCGGAATAAACCAATGAACAGGCCTTTAAATCTCTGCAATAATCTTATACTGGCATTAAGAACTGGCTCTTCTGGAATTCACAGACCTGCAATACCAACAATTCCATGCTTTCAATTTGGTCTACATAAGAATATGGGTTTTCCTGAAGTTTAGTACCATATATCCGATTATCGAAAAAATTTCCCATGTTGCAAGCGACTCATCCTAACCCGGGAGACAATGCCAGATGCTTGCAGCATTGGTGCCCCCTAGTTAGGATGAGAATATTCTACCAGTTTTTATTTCAATGACATTCGGGAATTTGGTACTAAACTTCATGAGACCCAGGAATTCAGTACCTTTTTATAAGTTATTTCTTTAATTTGATCAATCTTTTCATATTTTCTTTTAGCCTGGCAAGCACAACAGCATGTATGTGATTCTGTTTGTGTGCCAACACTTCTACTTTCCATAGTCTTTAACACTGGTTCTACGATTATGCCCATCATGCCAATTTGAACAAGTGTCAATCTTTAAATTACTAGCATTATCTAGTTCCCTCTATCACTATATATGCTAGAGATAATCCATTTTTTCTCTCTTCTTTCTACCCTACTGCCTAGTTACATAACATCAAGGCTCCTAGCCCAATTGCACCACATACACATAATCGTTATCAATAAACCAGATGCCACAGAGTGTTCCCCTTCTGTGTCTATCCTTACACTTTAATATTTCTGGGGAATATATATAACCACTGATATTTTGGGATTTATTTAAGTTCTTAATATTCAGTTTTTATGTTATTGAATTTACATAGTTAAATAGTAAGTTTGGTTTATTGGTCTCATTTTTTGAAAACTCATTGGGAACACTAGATCCAAACAGAAAGAAAAGAGTCAGCTGATCAATGAAACGGTAAATAAACAGTGTTCCCATCAATTATTCCAGTTTCAGTGTTCCCAATGATAGGAACAGGAAACCAGTCACTACTGCAATTGCCTGTTCAACAGGAAAGTGCTAAATAACGGTTAATCATTTAATAACCAGATTGTGTTGATTTTACACATTTATCTGGGCATGCTGGGCTAACACTGATTTCATTGGTTTATCATATTTCCAAATGTTATAATTAAAACTGGCAGAAGTATCCTACTTTCACAAAAGGGCACCAATGCTGCAAGCACATTGCACTGCCTCTCTGGTTCGGATCGGTCTCTCTAAATATGGAATTTAAGATTATTGGAATATCGCTAATAACTTTAAAAGACCCCTAATGGATTTCTTGTCTTGAAATCAGAAAATGAGTAAAACCCACCTCAACTTTTGGCTTTTGCACTTGCTTTGGTTGAAAGTAGAAATAAGAATGCTTAGCATCTCATTTATTGAAACAAGAATAAGCTCAGGACTAGCGAGTTGAATAACCGTAATCTCAGATATCAACGACCAGATATTCTCATCCTAACCTTCAATGATGCAAGCATGTTGTATCGCTCCACGAAATAGGAAGAGTAATTTCCCAAGTCATTGGAAATTAAGATTATTGGAAATATGGTACTGAATAGTGGTTCATTTCTCTATGGGGTTGTTTTTTTACTTAAGAATGCACCTGTTAATACTTGGCAGCTAGTTGGCCCTCTGAAGGCTCCGCTTCCAGCCTTGCTCCACACGATTTCAATGAAAATATTATCATTCAGGCTCTATAACCTGGGTTACAAAACCTTGGGTTTCCATCAGCTGTTTGGAATGTTACTTAGCTTTGCTCAGTTCAAAGTCAGTAGCAATCAATGACAAAATATCAGTGACATTTTACCCACCGATGTTAAGTTAACTGAAACAGGTCAAGACAACTATAGAATTATTTCCATAAATATAAGATCTAGAAATATTTGGTGCC